>BMAW01103087.1:1723773-1749011 GCA_019974015.1 Nephila pilipes
AAAATTTCTTATTCTGTTTTTATTGTAAAGAAAGTAAAACTAGGGAATTTGTGTGATAAAAATGTTGATAAAGAAGCAGACTTGTTCAAAACGAATCGTAATAGTTACATGCTATTGCGTTATGTTAACATTCATTTCATATTCATATCGAATTTTAATTACCTGAATAAGGTTATGAGAATTTGTGAAAAATAGAATAAGAGGTATTTAGCTTTTCAAATATTCTAATAACTACAGACATATCACAGCTTAATGGGGCAGCTACTGTTTTGTTTTTACTGACAAATTATCAAAATATTTTTTTTAAAACTGACTCATAATAGTTTAAGCAAAGATATAAAATAAAACAAATGATAGTATTTAGTATCAAATGTTAGATGTTGTTAATTTCTTTAAGTCTTATACACCATAAAGAAAACAATTTTTACAAAACTGCATGAGTATTTGTATTCTCTAGGGCTAGTTGATAAATAATATTACTATATGTATCGTAAATATTTTTAGCAAAGTTGCTATTTGATGGAAAATCTGATTATCTTTGAAAATTACACATAATCAGAATTAAAAAAAGTTTTTAATAAGAATCAATAGATTTTAAATTAATTTATATATTTTAAAAATTAATACTTTCCAATGTTATTATATCATCCGTGGAATTTATTTTTTAATTGAATTCGGTGATTATCTTTAGTATGCATTCCAAAGAATTTACATGTAAAACCTGTCTAAAGTAAGTAAGGTTACATTACTTTAAGAACTAAAAAACGAAAAATTTCCCCCAAAATAACATACATGCAGCAAAATTTTTTCCCAACATTTAAATAAAAATAGTTTCAAGATAAAATTCTAAGAAGGTTAAAAATAACAGAAACAAGTAGAAAAGGGGACCCTGAATCAACATGAAAAATATGGGGTGTAAAAGTATGAGACCATAAAAAAAAGAACCGGTTTTTGGGGTAGCTTATCTAAACAAGGGGAGAAGACCGATTTTCTTCTTATTATTTTTGCGATCCATCGTTATAGTGGGGACTTGGGTTCCCAGAATTTCTTATAAAAGGTACCTCAAAAACTGCAATTAACCCAATGACCTGTGCGAGGCAAATGATAACTTGGATAAGACTTTGAAGTTTGGTAATAGATGTGTCTCCGAACAAGCACCTTATTCCAAGACGCGGTTTTCAAGACGTTTAATGTGAGGTCACTATTGATTACCTTGCGAAGCGGTATACATACATACATGTCTCAGAATGGATAATTAGATTCTTTGCATGTTCGCCTCTTTCGGGGCGTATTTTTAGTACAAGGGTGTAGCTGTTTTGACATGCGTATTAGGGTTGGATTTTCTGTTCGGACTATTTAATTATATAGTAGAGCTGGCACCTGCAGAAATTTGAAAACTTTTCCTCACTATAATAGGCACTTATTGGAAAAGTTATTTTTTTCCCCTTTAAAATATAAATTGTATACATATTTAATATGTTTTCATGTAATTTTTTTTTTTATGTTTTTGACAAGCTATAGTAGAGCGAATAATTGATGCATATTTTATGTGCGGTAAAAACCTGTGTGTTACTGAGCAGGGTAAAATGACAGATTTTATGGAATTTACTGAAAATGTAATAATATAGTGTGCCTCTCTCTCTACTTTCTTAAGGCGCCGCGATAAACTAATGGAATGAAAAGCTAGATTATCACATAAAAGAAGGAAGTGAATATAATTAGCAAATTTAATATTGAGCTTCTGTGGTACTAGAATTAAAAAGTAAGCCTTAAAATTTTTCAACAAATTGAAGAAAAAGAGAGAAAAATGCAAAATATTTTTACATGCAATTTGTTCTAAGCTTGGCTTTTCCCTATAGATATCTGAACAGTTTTCATTTATTCAATGGTTTTCAGCAAAAAAAAAAAAAAAAAATCGATGAAATAATGTTTGATTATTTTCTTTCTTAATAATGTTTGAATGTGAGAATGCTTTACTTACTACATCAGGTGAGTAAAATTCATTTCTAGTCACGGGTCAATTTCAAACAAGTAAGTCATGCAGGCCGCACTATATGCAGATGAGGTGTCAGTTATTTTAATATACTTCGTAGAAGATATATACTGTTAATTGTGATTTGTGTGTCATATTACTTATGTTGCTCATTGATTTATTATTAATTAATGTAGCAACATAACGAGGGCAATGGTGACGTTACTCGTAATTTTGAACCTCGGTCAAACGACGAGGATGACACCTGAGTTGGCACTCTCTCTCCAACTTTCACTCCATGCCATCGGGAGGACTTGGAGCCTCGACAGATTCAACGTGCATCAGCCCTGGATCAACGGCGAATCTTATGTTGTTCGTAGCGAAGTTTTATGTTATATAACATTGATACATTAATAGCATTATTACGTATCAAGCAAATTCACTCTTATCTTGGAAGTACCGATGTTCGTGAGTAATTTTTCGTTTAGTTTTAGCATCATCTGGTTTGGATAATGGCATGATGAATGTTAGAGCCTAAAATAGAAGAGTTATCATTAACAGAAAATAATAACAATTTTAACAAAAGTCAATATTTTCCTTGAACATTAACTCACAAGACGTAGAAAAACTGTACAAATTAGTAAACTAATTTTCTTGTTTTCTGAAAGCCATACATTTCATATTTGGCACACTAAGCGAGATATTAGAAGATGAATGACACGGTAAGCATCATTTTTTACAATCAGTAAAATATTTCTTACAATTAATAGGGGAAATGGGGCGTCTGTTTAACACAACTACTTACAGTTCATTGACAAATGTTGTTTTTCGTTATCAGTAATCTTGTATAATTGGAAGTTTCGAAACTTAAGCTACAATATTTTAATGTAATTATGTTGGTTGGGCCATAAAGATATTCATTATGGGCCGCAAGTGGCCAGCGGGTCAAGAGTTTGATACACTTGCTCTCCATGATGATACAATTTAATCATTATTTAGAAAGCAGACATGTTAGAAAACTGAGTTTTTTAGCATAAAAACATGGTCCCTAATTACTCGTATATCATGTTTATCTTGTGGGGAAAATTTAACTTGCTTACTCCATCAGTCTTTAAGATGACTAAGAAAAATAGCTATTAATAAAAATTCTATACAACAAAAAGTTAGTTCTGAGACTTACTTAGTCACTCACCTAAGCATCTGAGAAAACTTTCGATGTTGGAATAACAATTTTTAATAAAATTGATTTGTGTACTTTATTTAAGCAAAGTTGGAAAATATTCAAATTTTGAAATGTGAAATCCTTTGAATATCACATTCTGTTACTGGAGCCTGTTTCGTTCCTTTTCTAAACACAATTATTAAAAATCAATATTTCAAAATTCTCTGCATGAAATATGCATTACATAAATACAATATTCACGAAAAGAATTGAATATTACCTGGAAAAAAATTACTCATTAAATTTTTAAGGAATACATTTACATGCAATAATAAGCGGAATATACTTTTGAGCAAGAATATAACAAAACTAAATTTGAGACTTAAATGAAACATGAACCTCTCTTATCACAATCATGTTTTCATAATATTAGCTTGATTTTCACAAATAATTGAAAATTCTTTTGTGAAATGTAACTTGGACTGGATATGGTGCACGTTTAAACTAGTTCTACTGTACCAACTATCACAACTTCAGTAATTAAATTATTATTAATGGCAAATATGATTATATATAAACTAAGAATAAGCAAACATCCCAAAGATGAACAGTAATCAATCTAAGAAAAAAAAGGAAGTAAGAAAACAATGGAAACAAACACATTTAAAGCAAATAGTAAATACACGCAATCCATTAAAAATAATCTATACTCATTTTAAGAAAATCGATTAAAATAGAAATAATTTTTTTCAATAAATAATATTTCAAATAGTTAGTTCAAATAACATTTAAAAAATCGTAAAAGAGATCATTGTAAAAATATGTGTCACCATCTGGTGGCAAAGTATAAAATTAAATTTTTTAAAAAATTAACAAAAAGAAAATTTGTAAAAACACAAATTCTCAGAAGAATACAACTGTGAAAAAAGATACAATAATTATGCAAAAATAAACAGAAAATTTATACACACACACACACACACACACACACATATATATATATATATATGTGTGTGTGTGTGTAATAATAATAATAATATATTAATCTTTTTTAGGGTCTATTAATAAAATTAATAGGATAATTTGCATCAATGCAAATTGTGATTAACTTCTCTTAAATAATATTTTTAGTTTTACAGCTTACTAAATTATTGTTTCTTATTATGTAATTAATAATAATATTTCTAAAAATGGAAATATGTAAACAACTATTTAAGAAATGTACCTCATTAATATGAAGTTAAAATGTATTTCTCATGTCAAAAATATTGCCAATAAATTATTATTCATAATTTTCAGTTGTATGTCTAAACATTCTGTTTCATATTCTCTATTATCAGTGTGAATTAGATTTAGATATGTAAGATAAAACGATAAGTCAGGTTTATCTTCTGAAGGCTTATTATAATTCAAAACAAGTAGATCATCAATACATGTATGCGTGATTGTATTGATTTTATCGGTGTTAAATTATTAAATTTTTTTATCTGTTTGATTTTTGATTAGAAGACTAAAAAAGTGAACATTTGAATTTAACCATGGATTTGAACCAAAATAATAAGAATTCCAAATGTTTGTATTTTGATCTAAATCAAGAAAGAAAATTTATTACAACAAAATAATTACTTAGTTTTGTTATTAAATAAAACATTAGTCATTATTAGGTGTACTATTCTTTTGAAAGTACTCGTAACTAAAGGACTATATAGCTGAATTCAATCCATTACGTTCGAAAGGTCCTTATCAAACAACGGTGAATCCTAGAATTCCTACAATTTATTACAACGAAATAATCACTTAATTTTGTTATTAAAGGAAACATTAGTCACATTATTAGGAATACTATTCTTTTGAGTGTAACTAAAAAAACCATAGCTGAATTCAATCTATTACGTTCGAAATTTTTTTTATCAAACAACGGTGAATCCTAGAATTTCTTCAAAATTCTAAGAGGATAAAATCCTTGAATTATTCTTTGTTGTAAATGGACAAAGGACATTAAATTCTGTAAATGGATATTGATTTATTAAAGTTTCATTCCCTCTAATTTCTTATTTATTGGGTAAAGATTTTACAAAAAAAAAATTGCAATTAAAGTGACTTGTATGTAATTCTTTACGCATTTTACCATATAGTAACGGAATAAATGTAACTACCCTTAATCCACTACATTCAGGAATTTAATGTATTTGAAAGAATTTCATTATATTTTATAGATATCTTTTGGGAATAGTTCCGAAATCTCACCAGTTGCCTATTACGTTCAGTGGAAATCAGAGCTTCTTTTATCAATTTCACTTAAATTTATTCGTCAAGTAAATAAATAATCAAATAATCAGAAAGTCAAATTATGATGCTGGGATTTTTGTGGGTTTCTCTTCACTAACCTTGGAGATAGTTTGTAATTTGAATTGCATGAAATTCCAATTTCTTTCTAATCAAATCAAACATATTTGGGCAAATTAAATGAAGATAAGAAGTGTAATGAATTGAATTAAGGGTAGTGATATGCTAGCGAAATAGAATTGCAAGGAATAAGAAGAGAGTCAGATGATAGCGATAAGCTGATATATGTTTGTGCGTTAATTGGATTGAGTTGTTGTAGCTCATCATTTGTAGAAAAATTTATTAGAGATTATTCCTGCTTATAAAGAAACATGAGTCAAATCTGCTGTACTCAAGAAGTGACTCACTCGGTTTCGAGTAAGTCTAAGTTAATAAAACTGCATTATTTAATTCTAAGTTAGGATCCAGACGAGTTAAGAGAGACTCGAGAGATAGTTACCTTACTTATTTTGTGAAGGTGGTTAGTAAACTGTGTTGTCCTTTTTTTGATGTCTCTTCAATTAGATTTGTAACCTCATTTCTATTTAATTAAACTTTATGACGTCTGTAGAGTTAAATAATGGAGGACAGCCACTAAAAAATCCTTAACTTGATTTTATTTTTCTCTTAAGAGTATCCAAAACTCAATATTCGTATTATGAATGTGTGAGGAGCAGAAACCTTTTACACGGCACCTAAAGTTAATATTATATAATTTTACTTACCTTACAACTGACTAATTAGGTCTGACTCAGTACTAAATCTTTTAAGCTTGATCCGGCTAAATGTCCGTTTTCATATAATCACTTCACACGAAATGTCGAAACATATATAATCTGTTTCTTTTTCGCCCCAGTTTACCTCGTATTTGATTCAGTATATCCCAAGATGATTCATTGCAAGAAATTATAATCAAACAACCAACCTTAACGCAAGTCTTATCTCGTTGTTCAACCCTCCCCCTATAAATATATCTGTCCCTCTATTATTACTACAGCTAATTCCTCCAACCACCTATAATCTCTGATGTTTTCGACCTCATGGGGGGGAGAGTTGTTGGTTGACCTTGAATGCCGGTGGTTGTTTCGAACCCTGGTCCAGTTGGTCCGAAGAAAAATTGACCGGTCGCTTGAAACAACATTGTAACAAATGTTTTTTTTTTCTGTGCATGTAATTCTTTTTGATAATCAAAACAAACTGTGCAGATGAAGCTTTTTTCTAAATGTACTTGGAAAGGAACTGACTGAATCTCACAAAATTACTGCGAAGGAGAAAAAAATACTCTAGTAACAATAAAGAAGAAACTGACATTTGCAGCAGGTGAAAACCCAAAAAATATCAAAACACCTGAAAGAGGATGGTGTAAAAAATGCTTTTCAAAGAGAAATTTCGACAAACACAAATGAGATGTGCTTCGTTCTCAGTTTTTATTTGCAAAGAGTATGTAAATATGTAAAGAGTATATAAATCTTGTTTGTCAATATATATATATATATATATATATATATATATATATATATCGAGAATACTGGATGTAAAGCTTAGTAAATTTGTAATTAAAAAGCTTTTAATTAATTATTTAACACGTTTTTACGAACAAGAGACTGTTCGGGGGGGGGCATAAGAAAAAAGATGGAAAGGGAGCTATAAAAATATAAAAGTATTTATTCGATTAATATACATATACACATAAAAATAAATGAAGTTAAATAAACATATTTGCTTATGGCCTAGAATAAATGTAAACTACACTGAATCTAACAGACTCGTACAGGTAAAACGAAACTATTTTCAACAAGAAAGGAAAGTTAAATGCCAAAAAAAAAAAAAAAAAAAAAAAAAAACTCAGTAAAAATGCTGATATCTAGGAGTAACTTATAACAAAGTTTAGTTACCTCTAGAAGGATTTGCACATTCTATGTAAGAAGTTCTGATATTCCAAGTTCTGCTTCCCAACCCTTTTGTAGAAACAGTCAAAAGAATAGGGGCAATGCTGTTGTCGACGTCTAGATAAACTGAAATGCATTAAAAAATAACAATGAATGACACATGATATAATTTCTGGCTCTAAAATTCTAAAATATAATTACAGTAGAGCATCGATCATTCGAAACAATTGAAGATTGGCGGTGCTCGAATAACTGATTTTTCAGATAACCAATTGTGAAGTTGAACTATTTGCGATTTCTCTTAACTAAACTCGAGGATTGTTTAGTAATTTGAATTGCTTGCAATTACATCCACGTAACCAAACTCTTGCCAACTAAATGAAATGTGATTAAGTAAACTAGATAACTATAAAAAGTATAGTGAATTGATTTAGAAATATTTATGTGTAAGAGAAATAGAACTGAAAGGAAAAAGAAGGATTCAGAGGATAACGACAAGCTGATAGATGTAGATTGGATTGAATCATTATAATTAATCGTTTGCCCTGAAAATAGTTGGAAGTAACACTTGGTCAGAATAATAGGAGTCAAATCTGTTATAATCGAAAGTGCTTGAGTTGGAATGAGAGATTTGGTAAGCTAAGACTTTATTATTTGAACATAAAGGATAAACTTAGTCAAGAGGGATTCAATAGAAAGAGATAGAACCATCTTGCATATTTTTTGATACATTATAAACTGTATTGTCCGTCTCTCATGTATTTTCAATTGGAGTTTTGAACTTATTGACTATTTAATTAGACTTTAAGGCGGCTGTTGAGTTTAACAATGAAAGGCAGACGTCACTCAATCATTTACAGAAAAAAAAAATATAACAGTGTCTTAAGAGCAATGTGAAATAAAGGAACAGTGATATTAAACACAAAACTGTCTATATTTTGTATCATACGTCTTATGAATGGCATAGAGGGCTGATTAATTTAGTTCGACAAGTTCAATATAGCTAATAAAGTAGGTCTACAGCTTAGTAAAATAAGTCCAAAAAGTTATTTTGCTTCAGAGCTGTTTTTTTTTTTTTGTCGCTATATTTTGCAAACACTTTAAAGACAGTGTTTAGACAGCATCGTATTCTTTTTGTTATTCAAACCACTTCTGAACTGTCCCAAGGCACTAAAATATTTTCCCAATGGATGGTCTTTTTTCCAAATAGTCGTCATAGCTACGCTCTTCATCAGAATTTCCCGACTGGAACGATTTCGGTTAAGCGGTGTTTCGGTTGATGAATATTCGAATAATCGATACTCTACTGTACAAGCATTTTTTTTTAAAAAAATATTATTACGTCATCTTTTTTTTTTTTTTTTTTTTTTTAATTTTCATTCAAAGTGCTTAAAATATTAACGAAATTCATTATAGTGTTTTAAAATATTCCGGAATTAAAATTAATTTTTGAAATTTTAAACAAAAGTAATGAGGCAATCATTATGTCTGTTAATTGATTATACTCGTGTATAATAATTATTTTTCATTATTCATGGGATCCTCTCGAAACTAATTTGAATTATTAAAAATATCTTTGAACGTTAAATTTTTTATTCTTCATATAATTTTCACTGTATTAAATATGAAAGGAGTATTACAAATTTTCAAATATTTTGAAACGAGTAGGTTAAAATTACATTTCGAGTTTGAAATAAAAAGTAAGCGCACGTGCTTCATTTTTGAAATAAATTAAAACATTTAAAACTGAATTGTTGTGATTGTACATTTATCTTCTTAAGGGAGAGGGAACTAATTACGCTCTAAAAATGGAAAATAACTACACTATGATATCTGAGTATTTTAAAAAATATTTGTGTGTTCAAGCACGATGTGATGATCAATATTCAAATGATAAACAATTAAATTGCATTTTTTACTATTGTATAATAAAGACTCTTTTTTAATCAATCGAATTCTTCATATTTTCAATTGAATGTATGGTTTTGTGAAGATAAATACTTAATGAAAATCTTACTATTTCTTTTATCGAAATTTTGTTAGAGAGAGTGATATATTTAAATAAATATACGAATTAGATTACTAGTTTCCGTCCCCCTTTTTCTCATAGAAATGCGCATGTGCAAGAAATTGAATATGAAAGATAACATTATGAAAATTAAATTTAGAGTTCACAAAATTTATGGTTGGTTTTAATAAAACAGGTATCAAATGTAAAAAAAAAAAAAACCTAGCTGCAACTAAATGCAATGCTTAAATAAGTTATTTCATATACAGATAGCAAAAAAAAAAGTTCTTATTGTATTATTATTGTATTATATATTCTTATATTAAGCAAAATAGTTTGAATATGAAAAGAGAGGGTTATATCTATAATTATTAATATTTAACAACTATTTCTAAAAGTGTGGAACCTTAAAAGAATAGTGTAAGAGTTTATTTGTTATCGGAACATAAACCAGTCAGATAACACTACTATTTCGATAATTTCATGAAACTTCTGCAAACGTCTTTGACATTTTAATTTTTTTAAATTATCATGTTATAATATAACACCGCAATTTTACCCCTATTTTCAATATTTAAAAATCTATACATTTTGTTCAGTAAGGTGCTTTTGAGAAAGTATTTCAAATACAGATTTTTCATATTTGTAAAAATATTCTTTCATAAAAGGGGGAAAATCGATAATGTTTCTTTAAATCAGGCTAACAAAATTTAAATATATATTTATTTCTAAATAGCATAATTTTACGTAAGCCTCTGAGAAAAAGTTACATTTTATAGAGCAAGTAATCAAGAAAAACTCGATGGTATATTTCATACAAATTGTATTTTTGCACTCTAATAAATAGACATTTCAAAGTTATAATTAAAGCTACGTGCCTTTATAAAGTAGTGTTTTAGATTTACAAATGTCACTCGTAACAAGTGTGGTAAATTAATCATGAACTTCTTATCTCATTTAAAGCTTGAGAAATTAAGGAATATAAGGTCTTAATATATTTAAGGGAGTGATATCAGCACGAATAATATAAAGTGACTATAATCATACAATTAAGAATTAATTATGTAATATATCTCCAGTGTGTGTTTATGTAATTACCTCCATTTACCCAAAATTATACTTACTGTATGATATTCTAATGGAGGAATATTGCCTACAGTGAATTAATTACAAAGCCTACAGAAAAACAGTTTAAAAGCCGTATAATTTAAAGAACAAAAGCATCATTTGATTCAATAATAGTATGAAATATCTTAATTTCATTTCCTTTGAATTCCTTGAAGCATAGAAAATATTTCAAATAGATTTTCTGAGAGTTCATTGAGAAGCGATTTACGTCAAAAGTTTCATTAAAATTGCATGCAATTATGCAAACTAAATTGAAAATACTCTTTCGTGAGTTAATATCTTCTTTTCGGATACTCATTTAACAAAAGTTATGTAATACATTTAATATAAAGAAATATAAAATGATTTTTAGAGGATTTGAGATGACTTACAGTAGTTAAATGACAATTTATAATTGCATTTCTGACTCTTTTATAAAGTTACCTACACGGTTTAACTGACATTACCTCCTTATGATTTCTCATAATGCTACTAAATTACTATTACCTAAGTCAGAGTATTTTTTAAATTTTAATTTATAAAATATTACTTCACTATACATGTAAAACAAATTTTATGTTTAATGATAATCAAAATAAATATTTACTACGGCTATATTACTTATTGTCCTATATTTGGGAATCATTTTAAGTATCTTTGGTTATATTTTGTCAACTAAATGTATAGCGTTTTAATTATCAAATGTATGTGTTTCTCTCTTACCGTGTTGCCCGGTGTTGCGTCCACACAACGTTGGAACAGGAGCGTTGAGATTATTTCCTTGAACAGTGAATTTATCATCCAGACAGTCTCCATCAGTGGGATTAGCTATGGCAAAATCCAAAAAATCCAGTCTCACTTGGCAAATTGGAACTTTTGGAGGTCTTAGTAATGTCAAAGTACATACAGTATCTGAAGAGTCAGACACTGGATTAGGGTACCCAGGATTGGTGAAGTGAGTGGAATTTTGATTGGTTCTTGATCCACACGTTCTTTGAACTAGAGAAAACAAAAGGGCGCACAGATAACTCATTCTAAAATTATTTTTTATGTAAACTTAGTTATAACTTCAACAAGGTTAACCCTATGAAATAATAACACAAATCACTCAGAATTTAGTGTTTATTCTAGATAACTGCAAAATGTTATAAAATAAAAATATTTAAATTTAAAAATATAACTGAATTAAAATCTTTCAACAATGGAAAATTTTATAAATCAAACAACTTTGTTGTAATTATTTGTATGAAAAAAAATTGTTGAAAACAATTATCCGAAGGAGATAATAATGCATCATGACAGTTGATTAGATATTTAATTTTCATCAGTATATATGAAAAAAAAAAAAAAAAAAAAACTTTCTCGAATATATACCATTTGGCACGTAATTTAAGAAACAATGAGCTATAGCTGTTGACCACGATGCATTACTCGTATTACAGAAATATTTTTTTCTTAGTGACCTGGTTAGTTATACAAACATTTCAAATCCTGACTTTTTTTTTTTTTTTTACATAAAATGAACTTTTAGATAGGTCCTTTCATAAAAAAGATGTCATGTCAATATTCGCTTATAGTTATGTTATTGTTTTGCCTGGTAACTAAAATTAACTTTATTTTTATCATTTGCGAATTAGAAGCATGAGTTTTTCATATATTTCATTCCAAGGATGGAAAAGGTTTTGAAATCAAAAGAGGTCGCATCAAGATAACTTTCAATGTAAAACCTCATAAAAAATATTCCTGAAACTAATGATTAGTTTGAAAGAAATAATCTGCAACTGAATGGGTTTAAATTTTTTATTGCCAATTATTCGCGTAGGAAAGGAGCGTCTGAGTTTAACAACATTGCACGCACTGCGTTGAATAGGAAAGACTGGCTACTGTTGAAGATTTTGAACTCGTATTTGATATTGCAATTTCCCACTTGCTTTCTTCATATAGACGGTCACCTAGGTTATCCAATCATCTAGGTGTGGTTATTTGTAGTTTAGAGATTTTCACAAACCCCCTCCCTCCATACATTAATTGTTATATAGCTCCTTTGTGACGGTGTATATCACCGGTATTATACGATGTATACTATTTGTAGCGGTCATGTGCTGCAGGTGGTACACCGCTGTATGTTCATTTCATGTGCTGTAAAATCAACCGAGTTTATGAGGTTTAAGGATCCATACATTTCAAAATTTTAGATATTTTGGATACATTGGAGCCTCATCTTATCTGAACATTTTGATGTCAAAAAATTAAAGATACTATCAAAACTTGTGTTATCGAGAGAAAACTAAACCTTGCGTAACTAATTTTTTCCCCTCCAGTTTTTACTTCCTTTTTCTCAAAA
Organism: Nephila pilipes; assembly: GCA_019974015.1. Taxonomy (NCBI): domain Eukaryota; kingdom Metazoa; phylum Arthropoda; class Arachnida; order Araneae; family Nephilidae; genus Nephila; species Nephila pilipes. The sequence goes on from BMAW01103087.1 coordinate 1,736,581, forward strand.
CAAAATTTTTTAGCTAGCGCGCCTGATTTCTCAGAAACTATTTATCATATTAGTTTGAAATTCCATACAAGGGTTCAAAATAAGTTTCTTTATGAATTATACATCACACACACAATAAATGTAGACACATTATTAATAGAAAAAAAATTATATGAATTCTAATTGGAATTTTTCTTAAAATTTCATAATTTTCTAAAAAAAAATCATTAAATATTTTCCCCTTAGTTTTTTAAATAGTATGTATAGCATCAAAATCGAACATTTTTCTAAAAAATAACATTACTTTTGTAAATTTTTAACAATGTAGTACTTCAAATCGCGCACAGTAAAATATTGGCTTTCATAATCATGAAAATAGGTCAAATTTATATTTCTTTATAACTTATTAATATTTCTTTACAATTACATTAAAATATGAGAATTAGAGTAAATATATTTGAATATTACATGTTAAAAGTTTCAAGTTTCTGCTTTGTTTCATTCGTAAGTTATTCGTTTGGAAAATGCTGCTCTTTTGTATATACGGATAACTAAGAGTCATAAGAGAGCCCTTAAGTAACAGCTTTTTGCTAAGAATTAAATGAACGTTAAGAGTTAATTAAGTGAATTTAAGTGAAGTATGTCGTCGCCAACGTGTTAAGAGGCATTGACAAGATCAATTTCTGAAAAGCTTTGTTGTGTGGGAAAAAATTTATGAGGTTCGCTCGTATGCCATTGAGAAAAATCAAAATAGATTTTTGAGGTTTTTGTTCTGTAATTATTAAGTAAGTTTTTTTTTCCCACAAATTTCGAATAGTGAATTTTATACTCTTAAACTTCTTAAGAAAGCAAATAATAACAGCTCAAGCCATTTATTACGACACATAAAGCTTTTCAGTTCCATTTTTATGATGTATAATTATCTAAGAAAGAGTTTACATTATGCAAATTCTTTGTTCTAAGAAGTTGTTTAAATGCTTTAAACTTGTTTTTTTATTTATAATTTGCAATCTCTTTCGCTTTTCTTAATTTATGAAATACTTGAATTTATTGTGTGTTTTATATTTTATGGTTTTTTGAATATTTTACTGTGTGAGATGTGAACCTTTTAGTTAAAGATTTTAAGCAATTGTTTTTGTTTCTTGTATGGACTGTTTGAGCATATTGTTGTTGAACCCTTTCGAATTGTATTGCGCATTTTTTATACATGAATAGATAATAAGACTATAACGATTTATTTTGAATATCTTACGGTTCGATTATATAAATTTCAATTACAAATTCTTAAGTAGAGTTTATTCAACATTCAGATAGAAATGATCTTTGAGCTTCCAATGTAAGAAACTTAATTCTAAAATTCCTTTCCACAGGATTCTACTAGGATAAAATATATTTAACAATAGATTGAAAAAAATGCCTTTTTTCGCTGTTTTATAATTTTTACAAAGCTATGTAAACTTTTAAAATTGTGTATGTGAGAATTCTTGGGACCAGAAAGTTAAATACTGTAAAATTTTATTCATTTTGTCGTACGTGATATTTTATAGCAATAATCATATGAGGATTATATACATTTTCAAGGTTATGGTACTTCAGTGGGTATTATAAGTAATTCATACTTTTCGAGGTCTGATTACAATGCATTAAAAATAAATTAATCTCTTATGACCCGAGGTACCCAATTGGGTATCTTTGTCAAATGCATAATAAAGTTAAAAGATATTGTTTTCTAGCCTTCAGGTTCAAAGTACACATTTGGAGAAAGACTGTTTATTTTCGAGTAGTTTTCTGTGTGATGGCGTTATTATATTGTGAAGCGCGTTCGTTATCATACTTAAAAGAATGCTCAAGTCAGGCAGCTGCAACACGTCCACCAAGTGATGTTTCTTTAATTTTTTTTATTAAAAAGAACTAATTTAAATACTTGCAACTACAGGTACCCAAATGCATACCTAGGGATTTAGAAAAGCACTTTTATGATACCTTTATGAAAATAGAAACGGAGGGAAACAAAGTGGAAAATTCAAGATTTGACTGGGTAAGGTGGCCCCGGTAGCCGAGAGTCATGGGTGATAGCTCGAGGCCAGCATTGTTTTTCTCGAGTCGTGGTTTCGAGTCCTGATGCCATGCGACTGATGCACGTTAAATCTATCGAGGCCTCAAGTCCTCACGGTGAAGTGGTGGGAAATTATGGAGAGGGGGTACCAGTTTAAGTGTCCTCCTCATCACTTGACAGTGGCTCAAAATGACGATGTCCTTAGCCATTATCCTTCATGTTACTTTTAAATGTGACTCTAATAAGCAATGAATCAATCAAATGATAGGGTAAGATATTTCCCTAAACATGTGAAAACTGCTAAATTAAATGAAATGCCGTAATACAGGATGCAAGGGAAAATCTTATGTGAAGAAGCTTGGAGCAGTTCATGTCAATGTATACGCATCCAAAGACTACTTGTGAGCAGCTCGCGGAATTTGAAGTGATTATTTCCAGTCAATTTTTCGATGAGCCCAAAATGAATTCGCAGCTTAGACAGGGATGGCGTCATTTCAACGAGAGGCTCACGAACACCTTTCGGAGCTTCTCGGCTTGAAAGAGTATAAACACCTTAAGATATGTATAAGGGAACATATACTTACATTTCAAAACAGAAACTACTTTGATGAATTTTATCATTAATAACATTCTTTTTTTTTCATAATTTATTGATTTTATAATTGCAAAATTAATGTAACTTTATGAGCATTTAATCCTGAGGTACTTATCAGGGTACCATATACTTAAATTAAATAAAGTTTTTGAAAAATATTTTTTCTAATTTCTTTTTTAATGATGATATTGAATCAAAATAATACTAAAATTATTGAAAAATATTTTCCAGTTTTTCTAGGTTATTGGAAGAGGGCTGCTGTGAGCCTCAAAATCTTTCCACGGTATGTAAGTTAGAAAAAGTGAGTTTTCAGCTCAGATATCCTTACTTCTGGCTTATGTTCTACCCTTTCTCTATAATCCCTTTCTCTATATCCTGCCCCTCTAGGTGAAGTAGAATTACTCTGACAGAAAGATTGTCTGTTGCTTTAAATGTCGTGTCATAATGTGTTGTTAAAACTGTCTTGATGTGTAGCATTGGAAAAATACGAGCACTATGTCCAGTTTTATGATACGTTATAACGAATTATTCATTTTTTTTTTCAGATATTTTCCTCTGCTTATGCGTATTTTTTCCTTTTTAGTTTCCCCCTCAGTATGTTTTTAAGAGGATTTGATTTGTTTTCCTTTTAAAAACTTCTTAGAAACGCATGCTTAGCTTGGCTAAGTAGGCTGATCCAAATTGCATAACTAGTTAATCTGTGACGGCATCCTATTACACGTCTCGTTAGTTATCTTAAATGTTATTCTAATTATAAGATCTAATAACTAGTTAATCTGTGACGGCATCCTATTACACGTCTCGTTAGTTATCTTAAAAGTTATTCTAATTATAAGATCTAAATTTCAACCTAGGTTCAAGCATAGACCAGGTAAATAAAATAGTAACTTCCGAAATATCTTTATTTACTCCTCAAATAAGGGTGATGCTCTCCACAGTTAAGTTCCTTTCCGCGAGTACTTACAACTTCTATAATCTATCAAAGAATACGCTTAGAGGAATAAGATGCAATTACTTCCTTCCATTGCTTCGACAGCGTTGAATCCTAATCTCACAAAATCCTTTTTACACGCCAGAAGATTTCATCGCCCACCACACTAACACTCTCCTTATTACCATAACCTTAAAATTCAATTCTCATTCGCTTTTATACGACTACTTGTTTATATCTATTCACTCCAATTCCGAAGTTAACATAATTTGTATTAAGTTCTATTTGACTGGAAAGAAGTTGGGAACTTAAATATAAAATCGGAAAGAACTCCCAGTTGTTATTTAAAGGGAAATAAATTGCAAATAGCCCATGTTAGAAATTCTTTATCCTAAATGATTAAATACAAAGTCATATTAAGAAACCCAAAAAGTCTGAAATATCTGTATCTAAAGTCAATATCTAAATCAGTATAAAAAATATCTACTATACGTAGAAATTTTTAAAACACAACATTAAAAATTATCAAATTTTCAAAATACAACATTAAAAATTTTCTGCTATTCAATAATGAATGAAATATAATAAGAAATTATTAATGAAAGGTTTAAATAGCTCTACTTAAGAGTTTAGAGAAATCCACACTTACAAATGCAGCAAACGCCAAATCCTGACGCGCAAGTTCCTACTTGTGTCCCTTGCATGCGGACACAATCACTAAGTGAATAGCAAATGCCTGTCAGTTGGCCATTAAGAGAGGAACAGGGGATGTTCAAGAAACGAACTATAGTGAACACTGAACGATCTGAAACAGAAGGAATATGAAATTGAAGTGGATTTAATCCATGCATTTCAGTATACGAGGTGGGGCTATTAAATAACGAGACTGATGCTGCTACTGAAGTACGCATGTGCCAAACTCTAGCAGCTGACAGCTGTTTAGCGTGAAGCCTTATCCTTCGAATGCAGTGCGTCTCGTTTCTGTAAGCAAATCCATATACCCGTAACCTTCGTTCACATTCGAGTTACTTTTTTTTGTTTAGCTGTAAAAATGATAAGTGAGCAATTAATTGTTCATGAAACTTGGAAAAACCGTACTAAACTTATAATTTATTAAAAGAAGTATATGGTAATAAATGTTTAACGCGTCCACGTATTTTTGAGTGGTTTAAGCGTTTTCAAGATGGCCTCGAAGACGTTGAAGAGGATTCACATCTGGGTCACTCTTCCCTTGACAGTAAAAAAGCGGATGATAATATCGAAAAATTGGTAAATAGTTTTGATCGAGTGATTATATTCGTGCTATTACTGAGAATCTAGGAATTTACAAAGAATATATACAGCAAATTTTTCCACCAAGACAATGCGTTGGCTCATTCAGCATTGCCTGTCAAGAAGTTTGTAGCCAAGTACAGCATCTCAGTGTTAGAAGATCCTCCTTATTCGCAGGATCTTGAGCCATGCGACTTCTATCTGTTTCATAAGACGAAATCTGCATTAAAAGGAACAAGATTTGGGACCGTTGAAGCTGTGAAAGGAAAACGGTACGTGTCCTGATGGAGCAGACTTTCAGTACTGTTTCGGACAATGGAATATTCGCATGGAGTGTTGTAGGGATAGAGGAGGGATGTATATAAAAGGTTATAATAAGTAAATATATATATGACATCAAAATAAAATGTTATACAGAATCAGTCTCATTATTTAAAAGCCAAGCCTTGTAATACGCACGTGTTCAAAACATATCAAATGGAATTATAACACTTTCGTGGACATGAACGATATTGCACTCCTATGAATAGAGGTGCAAATGACATAAATTTTTAACACTCAAATTTATGAGGCACATCATTGCAATTTCAATTTTATATAACTTTAATATTTTGCTATTTTGCACTTAAATGTCCTGTTAACCGGTTCATTGAATATTCTGATTTTGTTTAGTCTTTTCTTTTGTATTTAAAAATTTCCGTTAGTTGATACAGAGGGTAAATTACGAATGCAACCCTCGGTGTGAATGCATTGCATTTATTATTATATAACTATTAAAATGAGATAGCGTGAGCCCTAGGATAAAATGTAACTTATCAAAATTTGTTTAAATTAATTTAATAATAAATCGTCTTTTTTTGTTGCATGTTAAAATTCTCATACAACGGCAAAATATAATGAAATATATTGCTATTTATATTTACAAATGAAATAATTGTTAACATATAAATAATTTTAAGTATTCAAACAAAACAAGAGCTGTAAATTATGGCAACTCTTATTGTTAAAAATTATTGTGTTGGGACTGTGTTTATAATTACGCCATTTACATAAGCAATATATCTCAATTGTACGAGCATATTGCTTGAAATTCTGTTAAATCAACGTAAAAGTTACATGATAATATTTTTGTATTATTATTTTGTCTTAAAATATTTGTATGAAAAAATCTAATGTATTTAGTTCATAGTATTGTTGAGTAAAATTTTTAAATATATTATGAAGTCTTAGTTTCCTTCTAACAAATTATATAAGGGAAAAAATAAACTTATCTAAAAATAATATTCAACTGTAATATTTGCGATTTTATAAGACTTTTATGTAATGTGACTGGATTTGAAACAGTGAACAGAAAAATATTTATCTGGAGAGAAGAAACCAAATGTCACTATACTATACCAAATGTCACTTTACATATTTGTGAAACAAATATGTAAAGTAACAGAAGTAAACTATTTTTCATTCAGTTGCTTGGGTATAAAAACATAATTTATGGAAAGTTATATAGAATGAAGGAGGAAAAATTGGATGTGTGGAATAAAATTGAAATTTTACTGGCATGCATTAGGTTAAATATCCTTTAATTGTAATTTGATTGGTAAAAAGTTATACAGAAATTTTGCCTTTATGAAGGTTATGATATAAGTAAGGACCTTTAGCTAGAAAATAAAAACAATTTGAAAATACTCAAGTTAAAAAGTTTATTAATAACGAGTGTTAATATGAATTGATTGAATTTGCCTACATTTGAAATATTTGGAGTTTATAAAAACTATTCGTTAACTGATTCGAATTTAAAAATTAAAATAAAAGGAGTTTAAAGATTCAAGGAAAAGTAAATTTTATTAAGCTAGATAATTGATATACTAAGAAATTCTATCAATGATTTAAAAAATACCTAGGATTAAAAGTAACTGTTATTTTCAGCAAATACCCTAAAAATAAATATAATTTTGTAAGAAACGCTTAGTGATTTTTCTGATTCTCAGGAATCATATCATTTCTTTTAAGCTTACTCAATGTCAGTGTAACTGTTATTAACCTTCAATGAAGGATTATTTTCATGAAAAGAATAAAAAGTTTTATTGCTTCTTTCCCTTAAAGCTTGCATTCCTTTATTCGTTTCAATAAAACGGAAAGCCAGTAAACCTATCCCATCAAACATTTAGAATCCAGCGTTCATGTAATTCAGTCAGTTATATACGTCTGACCTAGCAAATAAAACTCGTAATTGCCATTTTATAGATAAAAATTTTTTAATTATACTCCATGACCATGTTTTTTACTATGTCAAAACTCGTTACCAATTATGGTGTCTAAAACAGTTTCATTACATTTTCAAAAGTCATTTTCTATTTTTTTTAATTTTTTGATACGGAGTTGGAGTATTTAATTCTCATTTTTATGTAAAATAATTTACCAATAAAACATAATAATTTTAAAATCATGTTTTGATATTTTGTAACAGAAGTTTTTAATAATTCTTTGGGAATAAAAGTTATTTTAATCATTCTAATGTTTAATACATATTCATTAAAATTATTTTGAATGTTCTGCTGAACAACATTTTTTAAAATACTATATTAGACTTTTAGAATATTTGAAGACAGAATAGGAAATAATCTTACTTAAAACTGGCGGTTTTATTCCAGTTTTTCCCACTATGGCTGTCTGCACAGCAGCGCTTAGTGTCTGAAATAATTCAGTCACTACACAGATAGAAATGAATAATTTTAAGAACAGCTTCATCTTCTAAAATTGAAAAAGAACTTTTATTAGATTGAGTAATTAGCAGAATTAATATAACAGGTAAAAAACTCATTAAAAATAAATTTTTACAGTAGTATTACAGTTTTCTTAGATACCGGATTTCATTTTAAATGAAATCAAATTATGTAATTTTGATGAAAAAAAAATTCAATTTTTTAAATTCTTACGATTTTGTCAAAAAAATAAAGCAATTGCTCATTAAATTACAGAGAAATGGGGATTTTTAATTCTATAATTACCAAAATCTTAATTTTTAATCGTAATCGATTTTTTTAAATGTAGGCACAGAAATACTTCAACTTAAAAGTTACATTGTTATTCATATTTAAATGTCAAAGAATATTGACAAAATCAAACAAGTTTTGATAAATAATACCATCCTATTTAAATAGAGAATTATTTTTCTTAAAAATAGTACCTCTCACAAAAGCTACATTTTTATTTAAGGGACAAAACTGTAGGTACCGGTCCCTTTGACTAGTTAATTAAGTGACACCTTCAATTTATAGGACAAAATATTTGATCCTGTGGGCGCCTCGTATTGGGAGGTAATATTGTATTATAATCTATTTCGTTTATACTTTTAGTGTATTTTTGTACCAAAAAAGCTGAATTTATGAGTATGTATTAAACCAGTATTCTTTTAAGAATTACATGAATGATTACTTAAATAAATATCAAATATTAATGCGTGCTAGCATCGTTAGTATAAATATTTTCGTTATACATTTCAGCATTTTAATAATTTAGAAGGATCTTTTTTAAGTATTTATACAATTTAATAATATTTCAGAAATCCGAATTTTTTGAAGGTCATTAAATGCGAAGTATTTAACAAGAAGAAAAACAAATACGATACATCTATAATAGCTAACATGTTTTGCTTCTGTGAGAACAGCGCCGAAAGCCTACTAAAATACTTGTTTCAGATTATAGTATTTTCACTGAACTTGCGTCACGCAATGTGGATATTTCATGCGTAACATTAACTTTTTTTTCAGTTTCTAAAAATATACACGTGGTTATTCTGCCATTAACAACTCAGTCAATATCGATTATTATCGGTAATGTTATTTTACTTGCTATTCAACTTGATAGGATGAAAGGCATAGATAAAAAGGCATATAACATTTCAAGTTGCCTGAATCGACAGCTCATAAAAGTGACAACATATTTTATATGTTTAGAGAATTGTGCATATTTAAAATAAATACATTTTCCTCGTTTATCTTTAAAAGAATATGAAGCATAGTTTCAGGAAGTTCTCGAAAACATTTATTTTGTTTTTTTAAATGCGTAGATTATTTTAACTATAATCGTGTACTTTTCTCAATGTTGAGGAAACTATACATATTTTTATTAATATTCTTCAAACACGCAAAACTGATATTTTCTTTAAAAACTTTCTTTCTGAATAACATTTTGATTTTTAAAATTATTAATTATGTACATATATATTTGCTTTTGTTGTAAGATAAACATTTGTCTTTTCGTTTTTATTAAAGTTTATTTTGAATGCTCTTCAAAATACATCAAATACATTCCTTTTTAAATCGGTTTTTTTTGTTGTTGTTTGCTCACAGAATAGTGTTATATAATAAATCTAATGATATTTTTTGAAAATTTAATTATTATATTATTTACTTTTACAATTAGAGTAAATTACATGATGTATATGAAAAATGAATAATTTTATTATTAAACATTCCAAACTATGTTCAGGGAAAGAAACCTGAAACATTTATTTTAGTAGTTTTTATTTTGTATATTAAAGAAAACAAAAATTTCTCTATACATACTTTGGCTTTTTTTTTTAATATTAACAATTTTAAAATGAGGATAATGGATTAAATTGTATTTACAAAATATATGTTACAGCTTATGCAATATTCTCTCTATCTTTTTTTTTTTTTTATCTTAATTTAACAGTTATCAGAATTTATTTCACGATTTTAAATTTTCTTTAGGAGCAGTACCATCATAATTAATAGTTAAATAAGATTTATTTATTTATAATGATTGATTGATTCTTCACTAAAGTTGCACTTAAAAGTATGATTATTCATTAATGGTTGTGCTTAGAAGTAATTGGAAATAGACCTCGTAATTTTGAACTTCGGTCAAGTGAACGAAGATAACTCCTGAGCGGACACCTCCCTCTCCAAAGTTCTACACAATGCCATGAGGGCGATTTGAAGCCTTGACAGGTTTAACATGCATCAACCCCACTGCACGACGAGTCTTAAGTGGCACCTCGATGAAAAACAATGCCAGCCCCGGGCTCGCGACTGTGTCTAATCGGCAACAACGACGGTAATTTAGTTAAAACAGCAGCATAATAAGTATTTTGTGTCTCGCTTATTAAAAATTTGCCTGAAATTCAATTTAAAATAATTATGTTTTATTTAGTTATCTGAGATATGACATAATATTAAATGCTAATGTATCTTTTCTTTCCTATTTTCTTTTTTAAATAAATATTTCTTAAATAGTCTTCAAAACACACTATTTTAGTTCGGTATTAAAATAATATTAAGTAATTATTCAATACTGTCCCTAGCTCTGTGCTCTCTTCAGATAATTCTTACGATAGTATAAGATAACTTATCCTAAGCGCACAAATACTTCTATTAACATAACTATCAGCTCCTGTATTGAAACAAAGGTACAATACATAAATACCTTATAAAATTATATCTATAATACAAACTATAAAAATCAAAATTTATTTTCTTAAAATTACAAATTTATTTACTTTTTTATTCAACAGTAAAAAAGTTTACGACCGAAAAAATTTAATTTGCTTAAAATTTAATTCATCTTAACTCAGAAAATTCTCCATAGAAAATCAAAAGGAATGGATGTTCTTTAAATATCTAACAATGCAGCTCTGTGCAGAAAAAAAGTATTGATAATAAGTATATCATCTGTTCCATTTCTTCACTATCTATATTTATGAAGACCCTTTTGTAATACAAACTAATAATAGTATTGAAACATAAATATGAAATTAAATAAAAGAATTTCATTTTCTAACATAGCTTTTTAGAAATATTAGTGAATCATTCTCTATGAAGAATATGATTGATTATTTATACTATATCAAATATGTTAATCAATATTTACTGTACTAAACATATCATTGAAAATTTTCTATATCAAGTATTATTGAATTTTTACGATATCGACCATTGTTGAATATTCCTTAAAGGAATATTATTGAATCATTCTAAATATAGAATATTCCTGAGTCAGCTAATACATAAAATAATTACATTTTTTTTTTAAATTTAAGACATCAACAGTAATTAATTATGTACAGATTATAGCAAAATAATCATAAAGCAAATATAATCTTCGATGAAATATGTTCTTATACTCTGTAAAAAATATTCATAACTTAAAATTTCCAGTCGAAGAATATTCCCTAAGCATACAACCTTCCTGTAAATTTAGTCTCATTGTATTTATTATGATAAAAACAGAATTAAATGTTATGTATTTATGTATATGTAATATGTAATGATGATATTGATGATGTGTGTGTGTTTTTGTAGCATATATGTATTAGATATGTAATCAATATTAATATTATGCTGTTAATGTGTGTATGTATGTATATACATATATACCTAAATTATATATATGTATACGTAATGTATATCAACAATATATAATATATATATATGTATGTATATGTAATATATAACATTAATATAATACATGTATGTATAATAACTATGTAATATATTATGTATACGTATGTTATAGCATAATATAATTATACTATATATACTAATAATAATATCTTTCATATATAATATTGATGATGATATGATGATGATGTGATGGATGACTTGTGTACGTTTACGAATTATTTACGTGGGTTCCAAGCTGAAAAAGCAAACACGTGACGTTAACTGATGTAAACAAAAGTGTCCAAAACAGATAAAAAAAAATAAAGTTCTATAGAAAGTTTTACAAAAGAGAGATTTAGACAACCTAGGTGAGCTTTTTTATAATTATTATTAAATTACGCAAATAAATATAAATTAAAGTAAACAATGAAATATCGAAATGGACAATAGTAAACTTTTCCGGTATTAAAATTAACATAAACTAATTAATTAAATTGAGATATATTTAAGCCTAAATGTAATTAAAATTGAAGCAAACGATTAGAAATTGAAACTGATCTGGTACGCCACAACTGGTTCAACTAAAACAATAGTCCCTTGGGTGGCTAATATTAATAAGTAAAAGTACAGAGCAAAATAATCATAATATTTAGTGTCTCTAAATTAATTAAGAATAAATAATCTTGTACTAAGCAATGTTAGAATTTGCATCAATATTTCATAGTTTATATTCATGGACCAGTATAACTAAGTAAGCATTCAAATTTATATATGACCAAAATAATAGAAATATCATAATACGCAGCTATAAATAAAACTTCAAGTATCGGTTTATTATTTATTAAAATGAAACTTCAACTCTGATCTGTTGTCTAAAACGTCATAGATGAATGAAAAACCTTGAACCTGAAAACTTCCCATGAATATTCCACCGTTTATTTATACTGATTACTGATAAAACCATTATAAAATTACATCAAACATAATGACAAATCAAATGTTGAAGTGAAAAAATCAAAACTGTGATAAAAGTACGTTTTACCTGAGAAGGTATGGACGGGCTCAAGTTGAAGTATATGCCATTTGCGGTCTTGCGCAGATCTTCGATACTTTAGCAGCTCACAAACGTCTCCGATTTCTGTTTTCATTTGAAAGAATGTCTCTACCGTAAAGAGTGAGCAATGTACGTAA
>BMAW01103087.1:1761463-1772742 GCA_019974015.1 Nephila pilipes
ATATATATATATATATATATATATATATATAATAATAATAATAATAATAATAATAATAATAATAATAATAATAATTTTAAAATATTTATTAGAGGAAATCTGATTTGAATTTATAATAAAAATTTCTTTATAATTTCTTAAAATTGATAATTTTTTGATGCATAATGCTAAAATTTATTTTAGCGCACGAAATCAATTTTAAAGATAGGTCATTTTAATGTGTTTATTATCTCAGTTTTAATATTTTGTAATAAAAGTTTTTTTTTTTTTTGCTGTATTTCTTTCATTATGATATTTATGTTTCCCTAAATAAACTATATCATAATACAGAATTTTAAAGATACTGCTTGGAATAAGTTTTGAAATTTAATCCTTTCTATTCCATCTGCTTCATATAACTTTAAGAGGTAAGACAGTTGCTTTATCACTGATTGAAATAATAATAAATAATTTTACGGTTTGAATTAGGACACTCACGCAAAATGGCGAAAACAGATAATAAATCGAAGTCTTAAAAGATTTATTTTTTAGAATCTGTTTGAGAATAAAAAAAAGTTATCTAAAGTTAATTATTACTTAAAAATAGATATTTACCGTGCTTTTTTTTCTAAGCATTACATGGTACGAAATTACAGGGACACTTTTAAAACACAATTATTATTCTTACTACTTATTATTTATTTTATGTTGATTAAAAAGAATTTAAAATGAAGTCCTTTTCTGTTTGTATGAATAAAAAATAATAGTAATATTAAAATATTAAATTAAAATAATAATAATATTAATATTAAAATCTTAAAATAATTCTGAATTCTTAATTTCATAATTTTTTACTACAAAATAATTTTAAGCATAAGTTAAGCAATCTATTTATAATTAATCATTGGATTTTAATTTTTACCGAAAATTTAATTTTTGGTTGAATTTTTTTAAATATTTAATATCATATATTCATCTTTTTTTTTCTTTAATTATTTTTTTCCATTATTTATATATATATATATTATATATATATATATATATATATATATATACATAAAAACTTTCTTCCCATCAAAAATATTACAATTAAAAAAACTGTTAGACATAACAAAAAAATGGGTGGATTTGTTTTTAATTATAACATTAAAGATATAGAGAATGATATAATTTGTAATTACAAACAATAAAAGAAATTTATTAATAATGAGCCCCAACATGTCATTGCATGAGATCTGAGCTAAGTAAAGGATAAAGTCACGAGATGTATAAAGAATAAAGGGAGGGGGTACAGGCTTCCGGATTATGATCCCTAATAGTAACCTTGAAATTAAGGAAAGGACTTTTATCAGGTTAAAGTAACTTCAATATAATATTACTATTAAATATAGTTTACGAGAACTAACATTTAATGAGTATAAATACTATATATTTTTGATTATATTAATAATATACACTTTAAGACTAAAGGTAATATAAAAATATGGTATGATAAGACTAAAGACCAAGCATTTTAAGATTAGAGATAGTATAAAGAAGTAGCAAACGTAATAAGGAGAACATAGAAATCAATATACTGAGTTCTACAATGATGGTCTTCGAAATGTGTGAAATGCTTGGAGGAATATATAACTTTGGATTGTGATTATGTGAAGTCTTAAGAGTAACAAATAAAAATTAAAATTTTATCTTGATTATTTTTAGCAGTAATTAAAACTTAATGATACCCCAGGATAATGATAGTTATAATAATAATGGTCTAGGCAAAGGGTTATTGAAGTTTCCATTAACGTATTCTTTTCCCTCTACTGTTTTGGCGATAACTCGTTAATAAACTTAAGTTATTCAACCAAATATCATTTATAATAAATATTTTTTCAAAACAACGTGAATTAAAAAGATTTTTTCTGTCGGAAAAATATCAGGAAATTATAAGTAAACATTGATCTCTCTCCCCAATCTAGCTGTACCTTAAACAAGATTTCCTTTTTTTCCCCCATTCATTAAAAAAAAAAAAAAAAAATTCCAGTTTTTGAACATTTGCACTAGTCGATAAGAATAAAAGTGACCACAGGAGCAACTTTTAGATTCACAATCTACATGCCATTTCTGTTAGTGAATATTTTAAATATAACAGATTTCCGAACTGGTAACAAATTAAATTACCACTCTCTAAATTACATCACCTCTCAGAGGGTTGCCTTTACATAAGACAGAGTTTACGACCCCTAAGTATTCTATTGATCTTTTCTCTTACTCAAGAAGTTTATCGTACTATGGTAATCACGGATTACTTGTCTCCTGTTGCCCTAACGATATTTTCAATTTTCGACTTTTCTTCTTATAAACTATATACATTTTTCTCTTATCTATCACCTTACGTATGGATCACTGATACAAAATTGAAAATGATTTGCATGATAAACTTGGATATTAAAGTTCTGTATAGTTCGAGAAATATGGTCCTTGGGCCAATAAAAAAGTCATCCAACCAAATAACATTTTCTTTCCCCTTCCTCCAAACAACAGTATGAAGATGTTTTTTTATCTCTTTACAAGCAGATTCTCAATTTTTAAAAGTCTTCATTTAGAGTGCCATCATTTTATAGACAAATTGCAACGGTTTAAGGTAAAGAGTCTTGGAGTATTTTATTATAAAAAGATAGTAACGTTGTCTTCTCAATTGAAAAAAAAAAAAAAACCTGTAACTATTTGCAAGGCTTATTAAAACAGTTTGAAATATTATTTTCTCTTCAAAACCTATATCTTGCACCAAAACAATAAAATTATAAAATCAATAATAGAAACAAATAATCTTCTTGATTAAAAAAAAAAATTATTTCTGTTCAAATTTTTCGAGCCCTTAGCACAAACTCAAAAAAGTCCAAACATTCTGAAAATGTCAGTTTTGACAAAAATTTGTTTCATTTCCCCCCTATCATTTCAGTGTTTACAATATTTTTTTTAATTAGTTCCTTCGCTGAGTAAAAATAAATTGCAAAAAATAGAAGTTGGTACTGAAGTAAGACAGTTTAAAATTAATCTTTTTTCAATGATTTTTTGGTAAAATAAAAGAATGTACATATTTTTGTAGCACATCATATTTAGTGAATCAACATTATATTCAAAAATTTAATTAAGAATGTATCATTCACTTAACTACGATAAATTGACCATAAAGTACTTGTTTTAGTTTTCTAAAAAAATGAAATCGTAATTAAATTATTTGAGGAATAAACAAACTTATTTTCAGAGATTTTTCCAATCATTTTATAAAAAAACACTTTATAATTGACGGACATCTGGTTAGCTGAAACTATAATCTAAGACTTTAATAAGGAAATATTTACTGTCTATTATTTGTGTGTCTATAGATAATTCGTGAGTATACTTCAAACATTCTCAAAGGCCGGAATGTCCAGAAGCTGCTGTTAAGAGTTTAAAAATTCCTGTGCTGGGTAATGTCACGTTTAAAAAAGCTCTGTTAATTGTTGGATAATAGTTCTATAAATCTGTTCTGCCGTCAGTATTGTCCAGGAAATTTCCGTAATTGTTGTAGGTTTTTGTGTTGTCAGAGTAAGTTTTCATTCTCTTGTGATAATTTTTATGAGTCTTGCAATAGTAGACGTATTTGATCTGGAGTAGAGTTAAGGTCAGTAATTAGGGATTTATACCGAGGTCGGCTAAAAAGTCTACATAGTCATAGCGTTTACATTATTCAATGTGATAGTGATGTGATTGCTAATTTACGTCGCACTGAATAGAAAAACGAGGGCTGTTGGTAACGGACCTCGTAATTTTGAGCTTTAGTCAAGTAACGAGGACGACACTTTAGTTGGCCTCTTCCTCTCCAGGCTTCCACACCACGTCAATGGAAGGGCTGAGGGTCAGCGCATCAGCCCCACTACACAACGGGACTTTAGTAGTATTAAGACCCGAACCCACAACTCAATGAAAACAACGCCCTCCGCGAATCTGGGACCACCCAATGTGACAGTAGAAGTCTGGAATAAATATTTATATATGTGAGTGTGGTATAAATCTGAGAGTAATTCAATCATTATGTCGATGTGATACCTCTCTTATCTGTTTTTTGATAAGCACAAAAGGAATTTGCAGTTTAGATTGGGATTGTGTGGTTTGAATGAGTGGCTCGTGAGCTTGGCTCTCAAATGTATACGCACTTTAAGAGTGCGCTCCTGTTGGCTGATAAAAAAATTTGATTTTTTTTAATGAATGCAAGAGCAGACAAGGTGGGATTAATTTAAGTTGATCTTGAAGTCGAATTTTCGTTGGTATTAGCTTCTAAAAAGTAATATGGTATTGAATAAATATTAAACTATCAAATACTTTTTAACCATTAAAGTAATTTACCTTCCATATGTGTAACATTTCCTTTTTGTGCATATTAATTTTTCCAAAGGGAAATTGAGAAAAATATAGATCGGAGTCTGGGAGGGGGGGGTTGCTATGCACCTGTGCCCCGAGATTGAGGGAGCCCAGACGTGATCAAGAACTAAAATAATTGTACTCTTGCACAAGAAAACTTGACAATATTCCTATCGTCGTCAGTAAGACATACAGTTCATTTTATCGTAAACATTGTTATAATAGATCTATACATTTCTACAATCTTCTCTCTCTCTCACTCGAACTAATTATTGTTGATGCGAATGGTTAGTTTTCGTTATTTGATTCGGGGAACTCCCGATTATATTCCCATCCCTACCTAAATTGAACATTTTAGTCAAGCATGTGGGGAGAAACCTTAAATGCACTTGTTATATTAAGCATAGAAAAAGAAATTGCAAAAAATCGTAATTTTTCTAAAGTAATTATTAATGCATTAGCAAAAACAAAATCACGCATTAAATAAACATACGTTAGTAATATATATTCATATTTGTAATTTTTTTTTTTACTTTACAAAAGTCTAAGGGCCCCAAATGGCTTCTTGCACCCAGGCCTCTTTATAGAGAAAGCCGATTCTGATTGCAGTTGTTTTCTTCAACAACTACAACCCCCTCAGGGTCTTACCATCATGAGGTAGGTACGGGGATCCTGACCTCGGGGTTACCTAGCGATCTTTTTCTTTCCCATAGGATTAACTGTCTATGGTAAACACGGGTGACGTATCCCATGATACCTTAGTGTTCTTTGCCTATTTTCAACCCTTCTTCTTGTCAACTGCAGATTTTTATCTTTTTTCGGTTTCTTTTTTTTTTCGAATGTTTAGATCACAGTTACACCTTGTTTAACTTTGCATAGCCATATCTGGCTTTTGCGCCAGTAAACTTCACCATCACTCACTCAACAAAGTGGACTAAAGTTAAAACGTCTTAGTAACTGATTCAAGAGGGAATTTATTTTCAGCTGGATTTCCTTGCGCAGAAGACAGCAAAATTTTTTGAAAAAAGTTATATCGTCACATTCTTAGACTCGACGGGCCAGGTAAGCACTCTGGAATATATTTACATGAGTAGTTTTTCTCAAATAGCAATAACAATAATAAATTTTGAAATTTCTTTTATTAGCAAGTGATATTTTTCATTATATTTCTATATGTATGCTAACCCCAAAAAATAAAACATTTCCATTTATTAATAAACGTATTACAAAGCTGGTAAAATTTTTTACTATTATAATAAGCATAATAGTTTTTTCTGAGACAACACTTCATCATAATGGAGTTCGAAATTAGAACATCCTTTCAGTATAGTTTCTTGCAAATGGCCATCTGTTAAAAATTATCTTTACTACTATTTCATATACTTCATTTTCGAAAATGTCGTTTCATATTGATAAGTACTCCCAAATACAGTTATAAATCCCCGAGCATATGATTTTAATTGATCGTATTTAACTTCCGATATATATTTATAGAATTGGGTCACATCCATTTCATTAAACATCTTTTTTAGCATGTCATCATTTTACTGATTATTCACTTTAAAATGAAAATGTGACTGAAGTTCCTCAATTGTGCAGCCAAATAGATTTTGAAATATGGGATTCTCTTTTGAACTTGCACAAAAATCAGGAAAACACCGTTTTATCTTATTCTTCATTTTCTTTTTGTGGTTTTTTCATGTAAAAACAATATTGATCCTCGGGCCCAATTAAAAACCAACGATGGGACGGATTTGGCTGGTAGCATCAAAGAAAAACGGACGAGTTTTCTTCAGACTGCAAATCGCCATCGTCACTCAAGGTCAACAGACCATCCTCTAAGACCCTCCCTGTTGAAACCCTCTCGAGCCGAAACATACTACTTTACAAATTTTGTGTAGTTTAGGTGTCGTCCTCGTCACTTGAAGGTGGTTCAAAATTAAGAGATCCGTCGCCAATAGCCCTAGTTTTGCTTCCTTGCAAGATATTTATAAGCAAATAATCAATCAAAATATGTGTAAATAAATTTGTTTACGCGAATAATTTGCAAATATCTTTTTTAAAATAAGAATCTATTGTAAGAGTGAATAATTAATGTTTCTTCCAATATTAAATTTCGAGTCATCTTTTTTCCTCTCTTCATTATAATTCTTAACTCAAATACGAGTTTATAGGAAACAATAATAGAAATTGGAAGATTAATAATAAGGTTTATCATCAGACTTATGTATAAATAAGTTTGATTTTTCTACATCGTTTTGAATGGAGTATTTTTGATTCCTTGAATATCAAAAACAATTCCAGTTTCATTGTATGGAATTGACATTACGAAATTAGTTTTAATGTTAATGATAACTTAAATGACATTAAGCCTCTTTAATACTTATGATTTTACATTAACGTTTCTCAGCTTTTATACTGTAAAGAATGGAATATAAATTTTAACTATTAAAATACTAGTTGTACATTAACACATCGATCAATAACTCCCGAGACTAACCCAGAGATGGCGCTCGTAGTAAACCAGTAACCAGGTCTTTCTAGAGTACTAACCTTTGCTTGAAACGTGTCAAAATTTTAAGTCGATCGGACCAGGAAAAAGGTTTTTTGAAGTGAAGTGAAAAAGGTTTTTTCCAAGTGGGTGCCGCGATTGCTTTCGATGGAACAAAAACAGCAACGAGTCGATGATTCAGAAAGCTGTTTATCGCTATTTACTCGCAACAAAAAAGATTTCTTGCGAAAAAAAAAAGAAAAAAATTCGGAAAAGCGTTGGAACGATTGTATCACCCTAAAAGGTGATTAACAAAAGGTGTTATGTTGATGAATAAAAAAAAATTTTGCAAAAAAAATGTTGTTTTCAATGTTAGTCTCGGGAGTTATTGATCGATGTGTTATATTGAAAACAACTTTCATCGAGCTGTTTTTTTTCCAGTATGACAGTAAAAGAAATTGACAATGAATGAGACATATGCAGTTAAAAATCGAAACAAAGGTAACAGGAAAATAAATCTAAATTATTTATTATTATTTTTTTATTATTTATTATTTTAAATTATTTATTAAATTATCTAATTTTTTTAAAACAAATTATGGGTTTCATTCCGAAAATTCTTTTCATTGTATTCTTTCTAATAATACAACAATGAGTAAAATTGCTATGAATGAAGCAAATGGATTCTAATGGCAGATTTGCTGGCATTCGCTAGCTATGAAACTATTATTTTACATTTTTTGAAGACATAGAGTAAACTTTATTTAAAAAATTAGAAAAAACACTCAAAACTAGAAAACATTCTTAAGATACTAAGCAAATTAAGAAAGAAATAAGATAAAAAAAAAAAGAAATTTAAATATGAACATAAAAATATATAAATTTTAAAGCATTTAAAAATCTAAACCATTATTTTATGTTTATAAATTCAGCATTAGCAATTTGATAAAATAAAGTTCATGAATTGAAAAGGCAGTATTAATTGAATGCAAAGATTTGCATTAAGATATCTGTACACCTTCGGAGAAAATTTTTTGAAATACATTAATATTTGCTATCAAAATATTTTTAAAGCTAAAATACAAAGTAAAACTATGAAAAATACATTTAATAATCTGCTTTTAATTAAAAAAAAATTGGAGTGGAAAACATGGTGAAAATAGTACATAGATTGGTTAGCAGAATAACCCTCATAACTCAAAAGTAAACAAAAATATCATTATTCTGTAAATTTTATCTTATTCAATATAACATTGTTTGGGACTACTTTCATGATGAAAATCATATTACTATAATTTTTATTGTGTTTTGAGTCAAATAACAATGAAAAATCTAAAGAAATTTATAACAATACATGATTTACACCTTTATTACTAAAAACGTATCAATTTTACAACCCTGAAAGTAGTAGGTTAACTATATAAGGAAGATACTTGCAAAATTTAAATTAATTTGATTCATAACTTTTTCTGATATCTACGTTGCCATACGTAATTATGTCCAGAAAACTCATTTTGAGAAAAATCAAAAACAAACTTTCAAATGCAATTAAAAATTAGCTACCGAGTAAAATTCGAATCCCTGTAACTTAAGTTCTAAATAAAGAATAAGCAAAATTCAAACACTATTAGAAAGAAAACAGTTTAAATTTTAAACTGACATTAAAATTAGAAAATAGAAAATTTTGACAAAAATAACGGTTTTAAGATATACAGATACCTTAAATGGTTTTCAACACAGAACTTCTCAAGATGAGTTAAGAGGAAGGAATGAAAGTTGCTTTCCCTTGTTAAATTTATTCAATTCTTAAACTCAGAAATTAAAAGGGCACTTTCTCTCTTTATTTCAATACCCCCCCCCCCCCCCTGAAACTGAATTAGATTGTATACACAAAGTCCAATAATAATATAAATGATCGATTATTTTTATTCATAAAGTTTTTTTTTTTAGACACATTTTCAATTGTTCAATTTAGAACATTTTTAACTGAATATCTTTAACATGATTCTTTTAAATTAGTTTTTTCTATGAAAAAAATAACGTGAATAATGCTATAGAAAAAATATTTCATGTATTTTTTCTAATATTTCTAATTAGTAATAAATTAATGCTTTATTTTAATAAAAATATATATTTAAAAAATGTACAATACTTAAAGTACAATTAAAGTTCTACACTTAATAGTTATCAAACATATTAAAATATTCACTACATTTTTTAACAATATTTTAAAATTTGAGAATTGAATCATTTTTTGCCTATCACGTCTCAATATGATATGAACTGATTTTAAATTTAAGTAAACAGTTTGTTGAAGCTTAAACTTCTTCCATTTGATCTTATTTATATTGGCTAAATTGCTTAACCGTCATTTAGAGTGAAAAATGTGAAATTGTTTTCAAACTGTGTTTTTCTTATGAAAACAACTGAAAATAATAACATAACACTGTTTAGAAAAAAATGTTTTTCAAGCTTTCACTATTAAATTTTTTAATTAGTTTAAATATGCTCTACAATCAGTACATCTATTCAAAACTAGAAAAAAAATAGCTTTTTTTCCAAAGTTATCAAGTCTAAAAGGCTCAAATAATATCGTTAAAATGAAAAATACAGGAAAACACTTAGAATTGTTATATTGTTTTCTTCTTCCAAACCTGAATTGAAAGAAAGTAATCTTTGGTTGGACGAACGAAAATTTTCGTACAGTCCAGTTACTCTTACAGAGAAAAGAAACACAAACACACGAAGAACAGTTTATTCTCATTACCTACTTAACCAACTAAAAACAGACCATTTGAAATAAAAATTGAATAATTAGAGCAGCTCTTTATAAAATTATTTTAATTTTCTGTGACGAACATGAGAAGATAAAATTAAAAAAAAAAATTGAAGTTATTTAGTTCATAAAATCTCTCAACTTAATAGTCAGTTTAAAATTAAGTTTTTCTATTTCTAAGCCCCATTAATATATTTTCATACAATTTTTTTCATGCGAGATACAAATTATAAAGACCTTTTATAATTTGTATAATAGACTTTTCTAAGATGTTGAGGTAAAAAATAAAATAAGAGTTAAGAAACAGCAAAAGAACCAAACGATTTTTAACACGATAGTCGATCAAATTAGAACAATATTTAAATTAAGAATAGAATAATAATACTTAGAGCAGGAAATACAGGAAAAATGTAATATCTACTCATGCCGTAAGTCTAATGTATTAATACAGGAAACTTCTTTTATATAAATTAAGTAAATAAAATTAGATGATTTTTTTTAAAAAAATAAAAAGAAAGCCATAATAAAATGTTTATGATAATATTTCTTTATTACGAGTTCAGATATCACAAACTGATGTATATAAATCATTAAAAGATCTGACAAGAAATACAATACAACCCCTCCCCCATATAATTCTAATTTCTTTTAGATCTTCTGAACAATAATAGCAAAAAAAGATTATATGGTTTCTAATGAAAGACCGTGAATAGTAGTCATGAATTGTAAAAGTTCCATTTTAAATATAGTTAAAATGATATTGAATTGGATTCCTTCATAAGTATTAAGATGCTGTTATTGAAGGTTTTACACGTTGCTTGGTATACAATATTTGATGTTAAAATAGTCGAAAATATTTGAAATGAGCATTGCTAAATATTGTCACTTACCATTCAATTACGAATTGGCATTTTTTTAGATAATTACTTCTTCTGGGCAGCTAATCACTAAGAATTTAAAGATTCTTAAGATAAAAGAAAATGAAACATCAATAAAAGAATAACCACAACTAGTCAATGTTGGAACATTGATTGATCATTCAGTTACCTTTGAAAACAAAAGTTAATATTGCACACAAACAGACCATCTTCCTTTATGACTCTAATCGACTTTAATTCAAGTACATAAAGAAAATTTGAAGTCAATCATACATTTATTTTTTTTCATATGATCAACAATTGATAGCGATATAAAGAAATAACGGGACATTTCAAATGCATTAAACGGTGTTTTAAAAAAAAAGACAGAGGAAAAAAAATATGGTTATTTCTAATAAAAAAAAAAAAAGAAAAGTATTTCTTTGTTCGTTACCAAATACAAAAATGTATTGTTTCGCTGCACCGTAAACTCGAACGTCTTAGGGCTAATATATCTCATGTACGATCAACCTCTATTTGAAACTTGATATGCCATAGTTATTTTTAAATTTAAAATTCAAGTAAACAGAAGAATGCAAACAGTAACGCTATTATACAACCCGAGCGCAACGGAAATAAAGAGTGAAAATAATGTTTTTAACATTTGAAAAAACTTTGAAACAATCTATAATAAATAAAGTGAAAACAAGCATCATTCAATGAAAAGTTTTAACACCCAGTGTTTGAAACTCTTCAGTAAACATAATTCGTGAACTCTTTTTTTTTT
>BMAW01103087.1:1787742-1824392 GCA_019974015.1 Nephila pilipes
ACACACACACACACACACACACACACACATATATATATTAAACTCAGTTATTCCTCTATAAAAATAAGAGCGTCTAAAATAAGAAGAAACAATAACTTTTTTACAAATGAAATTACGAATCAATATTTGTATATTAATAATTTGTGATAAAAAATTTAGGAGCAACAGAAAACTGGAACGCTGTAGAAGAAGCTGAATGCTCTAAGCAGTCATATTATAAAAATTTGTGTAAGAAGTTCAATATTCTAAGTACTTATATTATAAAAAAATCTGTATAAGAAGTTCAATGTTTTATGTACTTATATTATTAAAAAACAACTAAATTCCTGATTCTGAACTGAAATATAAAATTGTGATATAAGAAGCTGATTGATCCTTTTAAGGACAAAAAAGACAATTTTTTACACTTATGATTATTACTTATTTCTGAAAAATTCCTCAGAAAATAATGTTACTCTAATATTTATAACATAATATTTTTCTTCAGCATACACTGATATGAGACGAAGGTCAGGAATTCCAGTTGTTTTATATGTAATGAGTGATGGTGAATAGGAAAATGACAAGAATAGAAAATGACAAGAATTGGAAAGAATGACAAGAATAGGAAAGAGCAAGATCTCAATGATAGAAAGTTACTGCATGGATATGGGTAAGAATTTTAAATTTATATATTATAATTTAAATATTGAAATTAGTTTTGCGATTTTCTCTTTAACATATGCTAAATTTTTTTCTCTGTTAAGTTCTCCAAGAAGTAGAATTATTCAGAATGAATATTAATTAGCATAAAGTAAACGTAACTCCGAGCCCCAGGTTCCCCAGAAGCAATAACTACCAAGAAAAGAAAATACCTTCTTCAAATTCCCAATATCTTTTTATTTTCACAAGCAAAACTTTCATAAGTACAAAAATGTTGCTAATATTAAGAATAAAAACAGACGATTCTGCCATAAAAATCAAATATTAAATTAAATGTTTAAATAAGAGCAAACAATAAATTATTAAAGTAGACAATAATATTTTGTTCGGATATTAAAATAAAAGCAGATGATAAAATAATAAATTAAATATACATTAACAATGTAAATATATCTTAAATCAAATTCAATGTAATTTCTAATATCATAATGTATTATAACAACCTAACACCGTGAATTCTTTATTTTATGCCCACGCATTTTTGTTGATACCTTTTTCTCAAAACAACAGCACATTAACACATATTAATAAGTAATTATCTATCATATGCAAGATAATATTGGAATTGGATATTTTTTTAAGACTCTTTAGTGTATGTGTGTGTCAAAGGACGTAGAATTTTTAAATAATTATTTCTTAAAATGAAAAATTATGTATTTTGATAATTTATTAAAAACGTTCACAGTTAAAATTTGAATTTTTGATTTTTTTTTTTTTTTTGATTTTTTTTTTTGAATTTTTGAATTTGAATTTTTTAAAGAAAAAAAAAAGCTGCCCTACAAAGTTAAAAAAATTTTTTCCCTTCCCTTTATTGATTCAATTAAAAAGTCAGTCGCCATATATAATATTTTTGCACATAAATACAAAAGAAAAAAATGGCGAAAAAAGTAACTCAAAAAATATGAGTATTCTCTCAAATACATATATATATATAACCTGTATATGATATAGATTCATATTAAAAAGATCATTTGAACTGAATATTCTTATGCACAAAAACTTTTCCCCTGAAATTAGAGGTTTCTTGCATTTCGAATCCTCTTAGCAACATTTTAAAAGCTATATTTGTTTTATTTAAAACAATTTCTTAAAATTACATTGAATTTTATAACCCATTATATAATCTCAAAAGGGATAGATATTTTTTTTTTATGATTTTGAAATGTCTTCTCGCAAATTTTATAGCGACGACTATCTTTTAATTAATTATAGAAATGACAATAAAACATGATGTAGTATAATATTTTTACAAGTTATTTCAACCGAATTAGAAAAAAAATTGCGTCTTCAAGTATATGATATGATATTTGCAATTACGCTAGAAGTATTTGTATACCTAATTTTGGAAATAAACTGTATTAGAATACAAAATAAAGCCTGAAGACAGTTTCAAAATCTTGAAAAGTCACTGTAAATATTATAATTTCAAAATTTTTTAAGTTTAGCATCCACTCAAAATGTATTTAGATCAATGGATATATTTGTAAAACTTTTTAGAATTGTTTTTCTATCTGATATAACTTTTCTCCATTTTTATGTATTAATACAGAAACATTTTTGTCGAAATAAATTAAGAATTTCTTAGGTGCTCAATACTTGAAAATGAATGCAATCAATGAAATAACTACACACATACACAAATAAAATCTTATGATTTAAATTCCGAATT
Source organism: Nephila pilipes (assembly GCA_019974015.1). Taxonomy (NCBI): domain Eukaryota; kingdom Metazoa; phylum Arthropoda; class Arachnida; order Araneae; family Nephilidae; genus Nephila; species Nephila pilipes. Next base: position 1,790,114 of record BMAW01103087.1, read on the forward strand.
ATAGTCACAGAAGAAAAATGAGAATAAAAAATTTAAGAAACTCGTTAGATTTTGCTATTACTTTAATTTACCAAAGGTTGATTTCATAAACATGTGTTAAAACGTATTGTAACTTCTCTTGTATGTGTAAACGTATTGTAACTTCTTGTAGAGCATCATTCTCTGTATCAAATACGACAGTATATTTTTAAATGAAGTAACTTCAATACGTCTTCAGAATATTACTTTTCTGTTTTCAGTAACAAAAGCTAGCAGACTCCAAATAAGTTATAAGCATTAGAAAATTTAATAGTAATTTATTATTGAAATGGAAAGTTTAACTTAATTCTTTTGTATACTAGGGTAGTTCAAAAAGTAGCCGTATTAGGAATGAGGTAACTCACTGAAGTATTATTCAGTGATCGCTTTCCCTTTTCCTATGAATTCCATGAATATGACGTCCTTCACATCCCAAAAAGTCTTTACCATGCCTTTTCCGGTCGATAAGATCGTTTTTATCTTTTTCGGAGCGAATTCAGCAGAACTAATTCTTCTTTTTGATTGTATCTTGGTTTTTGATGCATAATAAGGAATCCAGGTATTGCTGACGGTAACAACTCGACACAAATTGATGACGATAACTCGATGTGGCAGCAATCCAATTTTTATTCGAAGCAAATATCTGTCAAATAAAAATTAACCCTCGAGTCAGTGTGCAATTTGTTTCAGCACCATGTACGGGTAAGAGATGATAGCACGCAATGGTAACACTAACGACTTAGCAGCGCCACCTGTCGTTAAACCAGGTAATTTTTGAATTATGAACTGTAAAATGTAGGAATGGTTCATTTTCTTTGTCTACTACGGCGTGTTTAATCATAAGCATTTGAAATACTGTGTGAATGATTGATTTCTTGTTTAATGATTTCAATAATACAATGTAGTTTTTATCCTCTTTCAGCTTCTTCTGGTCGTTTGTAGTACTACTGAAACCCAGTCGAGACAACGAGAGACTTCTGAAATCGAATCGCCTCATGAGAGTATTACTGGAGCAGCCAGCAGACTACATTTCGTTTTTGAGAGTTGGTGAAAATTTCCGATTCACTATGTGTGAGACAAAAATGGTTCATTCTTTCTAATGGAGTCTTCGGACAATGCTGGAGCCTTCGAGAGCTTTCGTAAAGACAATGATTTCTAACTGTAAAAAGGTGGTGGTTGGTGAGGTCTGGGGAAAGGGGGAAAGGAGTCGCTTGACAATTACGTGGTTGGGGAAGATATGCGAAAAACAAGTTTGTTGGACATAAACATTGTTATTTGTAAGTGATAATTTTTAAAATCACATGTCGTGATTGAATCTGTTCACAAGCTAGTTAGAATTATTAAAAATTTAAAGTGCGAGATTCATTGCTGAAAAATCAATGTTAAGAATCTAGAACACTTAATGATAATTAATGTACACATTTTTAATGTATATATTTAATGAAAACATATAATCCCTAAAACCAGAATTAAGGTACAAAATAGGAACACCTAATGAATATTTTAGTGTTATTCTATGTTACTATTGTTTGAAATTAAATAGAGATGTTTTCTTTCGTTGGTTGTAATAGAAACCATGATTAATTTTCTTTCTTTTTCCGCTTTAAGCCTATTTTCATTAACACGCTTGTAAACCCAATCAGTGTTTTAGTTGTGTTAAAACCAAACAAGAATACTGTAGAATTAAATTTTCACATTTTAACTTTTCTTAACATAAATAAAGGATGTAGTGAGAAAATGCATTTTTGCTTCCCAACAAAGCAAATTTCCGACTCTATGGACTTTTTTCAAGAGTTTACATCAAAATGGATAGATTAATTTAAAAAAAAAAAGTGGAACTTGCAAGATTATTTTCGAAACTCAAATTTCCCCCCTCAATACAGAATATAACATATTCCGACTTCATTTTTCATCTGTAACAGACAGGTGAACCATTTTCAAATGTAGTAATAACTTAGTTCGCAGGTTTTAATCATTTTTAAAATAGCGTGACTTTTTTTTTTACGGTTATTGACGAAAATAGAACTATTTTTATATATTAAATTATAAATAACTGAATTTTCGATTATATAAATAAAGAAAAACATCAAAATATTTCCGTGTTATAACTATTCTGTTTTTGATAGATGAGTACATTTTAAAAAATCAAACGAAGCAAAAAAGTCAGTTAAAATATGATAGATATTTTATTGAAAAACTTATCCATTACCGTAATTTGATTGAATAAGAAACTCAATTTGGTCAAAAATTGGGCCTCAACATAGGGGAGTTTATTATACATGAATAGTACTATAAGTATAAACAAATTACCTACTTCCATGAAACTCAAACCTTCATAATTTTCAACAGAACAAATCTAAGGCTGATACCCAATGACCAAGTATCAGATGAGAATGTTGAAGAGATTAACAGTTTCTACGACGAATGAATAATATATTTTGCTTATATCTTAAAACAAGAAATATCTTTGATAAAAAAATTTTTATCAAACTTTAAGCCACAAAAATCAGGAGGCTACTTATACACGTCGAAAGGCCCGGGTTGTATTTTCTTCTTCTGATATTTCCCAGCTTATTTAGAGAATAATTAAGAAAGAAATATTAAAAGATTAGATGTAGTTTAATATCAGTCATAATTAATATAATTATTAAGAAAAAGCCACCGCTTCAAACTATAGCTATATATTTTCATTTTTTTAAGATTTTGTTTCCTTTTTTACGACATGAAATAAATGACTCAAAGTTTTCAGATGGATGGTTTTATCTACTGAGAAACAGTCATTACGAATTCATATCAGATAATTTAAATCTCATTTTTAAATTCATTTTTTCGTTCTGTCACGTTACCATTTTGTTGATGTAGATAAGTAGCCAAATTTCTCTCCATTATCTGTATTGTTAGAGCCCCATCTTTAATTTCTTATAACAAGAAAGTATATAATCTTATTAAAAAAAAAAAAAAAAAAAAAAAAAAAAAAAAACTGGGCACCATTAGACTTTAGGAAGTATTCCAAAACAGTTACTGGTTTTTATTTCGCAGAAAAAGGAAAAGTTTAAGCCATCATTGAAAAATAACAACTTAAAAATGCTTCGCTTAAGAAAAACAAATTGTTTACTAATGGCCTTCGGGCAGCTACAAAATATTTTTCCTTCCACTTACTATACATTGGAAAAATTTTCCATTACTCAAAGCTTTAATAGACAAATATTTTTCTATTTTAACGCATTTTTAAAAATATAGTTATTGATTTTTTTTTGTTTTGATTTTATACTGGACTTCGATTATTTATTGCCTCTATTTTTAGATTTAATTTAGCTGTAATGTAAGTTTTAAGCAGCCTTACTGGACAAAATATTTCATTGTCAAGAAAAAAAAATTCAGTTTGCTTTTTCTGAGATACTTTTATTAATGATCATTATTTTTTATTGTTCGCAATTGTATTAAAATGTAGTGTTTTACATACACATAGTCCAATTACATAATTCAAATTAACTGCTGAACTTCGAAACATTTATGAATTTATTTAAGCGACATAAATATTAAAAAATAAATCTTATTGGGAAAAAAAAGCTCTACATTAATCAAAATTAAATTAAACAATTCTTAAGTTGAATAGTATTATTATAGCAGAAATTTTTAAACAGAGGAAAAGAAAAAGTGGCCACCCTGAAAATAATTTTTTACATAAATGAATATATACACGGTAAACGATAGTCTTTCGAAATGTATACAATTGAAAACAATTCCTGTGCATTGCTAATTTAATCCCCCTCTTTAATATTATTTTCTGAATTTGTAACAATGAATTTCTTATAAATTTTTGGTTAAAGTCCAGTATCGGATGCTCCTTGGCGATTGTAGCGAAAACATGGCGACTTAGAAGGAAAGTCACCAAAGTAGAGCTACTTTCAGTGACGTCATTAAGACGTTGCAAATAAAAGCTAACTAAAATTTAGGGTTACCACAATTTAAATCGCCACATTTAAATCGTTATCGCACCCAAAAGTCACTGATCGCCAAGGGGCACCCGATACCCGACTTGAACCAAATTTTCTTCTTCAAAGGGGGAGAAATTCAGAGAAATGATATGTTTTTATACGCATGTATATATAGATTACATATAAATTATATATAGATTATATATTACTATATACGTGTCTTCTCTGTATATGTAGTTTGTAAAATGTTGACTTTTGTGTGTTTTTATATATTTATCTAGTTTCTGTGAGTTCTCATTTCTATGAGCATCCTTTATGCCGCTGCATTCGAGACAATAAATTATTGAAATAAATATTATTATTTTATATCTTTTCTAAATTAGTGTCTGATTTTTATTTATATCTCTACATTTCACACGGGAGTTCTCCTTTATTTATTTGAACTTACTATTCTTTCAATTTAATTTGCAAAACATAGTATCTGAAGTTTACAATTGTATTTTTTAGTGTAAAATTGCACAAGGATGATCCTCTCACACGCACACCCAATAAAGGAAGGAAAAAACAAAAAAACAAAATCAAATTTTCTAAGCCATACATTATATACTTTCTAAACATTGAATACATAAACATAAGCAAAGTTGTGGAACTAACTGAATTTTTTCACATGAAAATTGCGTTTTTAATTGGAAGTTTCTTACATTCCTTTTCAAGATAAGTATTTAGTAACTTAAATCACGGAGAAGTTCAACTAAACAAGTTATGTATAAAATTTTGAATGACTTGGAAAGAAAAAAAATATTCGAACAAGTTAGACCAACAAAGAAAATGATATATTATTCTCTCTTCGAACTAAATTATTTATGAATTAGAAAATGCGCATGTTGGATTAGTTATTACTGCTGCAAAATTTATAGAGTCAAGAAAAATTTCAAATAATGTATAAGCAGATAAAATAAAATGAATAAGAAGATGCAATTTTCAGATCTAAAAGAGAATTATGAAATAAAGTACAAAGAAATATACTGAAGTGTATTGCTTTGATAAAAAATTTAAGAAGGTGAGTTCTTTTATTAAATTACTGTCGCATTTGAAACAGCACTAGAGCTATTGATGATAGATCCTCTAATTTTGAACTATTATTTGACTAGGACGACACCTGAGCTGATGCCTCAATATTCAAACTTGCATATGCAAGTTTGAATATTTGAATTTTGAATCGTATCCTCTTCCATCATTCTGAATGACGGATCTTTTGTGAAATTAGGACTTGAACTCACTATTTGACTTGAGCATTGCCGCCCAAAAAGCTCCTGAATATGATCATTCTCTCTCTGATACCGCGGTAGCAAAAAAAAATTTTCAAAAACTTTTGTATTTTGTACTTTGAGTTAACACTACAATTTTACTACTGCCATTAAAATGTTCAGAGAAACGTTGTAAATCACCCATTGTATTCAATCGGAAGATTTAAGTGTTTGATTATTTCTATTCACATTCCTCCTCTGAAACTCTAAGTTTTTTCAAAGAAATACTTCGTTTTTTAAAAATGATATTTATCATATTAACAATTGTACACAATTTTTAAGATAAAATTTAACCTATAGATTCCTTACAGCATCGTTAAAAGGTAAAAAAAAGTTGTAGAAATGCATGCGAATTATATAAGAAGAATTTTAAAAAGAGGAAAGGATGGGGAGAAAATTCCTGTTACCAACATAAGTATGAATAAAATGAAAGATTTTGTGAAAATAAGTCAGCCTTTAAATTCCATTTATGATAATATTCTTTTATTCAGTAAGATAAATTAATTCTAATGCATCAAAATACTCATAATTTTTATAGTGAAATCCTTTTATTCCAAGCCTTAAATATTATAAATGTGATGGAAAATTTATTAGTTTTTGTATAAGCAGTTGCTGTGGAAAAGTTACAGAAATATTTTAGTAAAATATATAAACTGTAATCACACATACACACAGATATGATTTACGTTCTGTTCTTTCCCCCCCAAAACTTTATTAATTATATGCTACAATGCACTTGTATTTACTTTTAAAACACACACACATATATATATATATAAAACTTTCTGCTTATTAAATGTAATGAGATCATATAAAAAGGAGAATTCTAGCCTAGAGATCTTTTCTTAAAAATACTATAAGAACTGCAGATTTTAGAAAAAATAAATAAGAAAAAAACATCACCAGAGCTTTAAGTATAGGATCTTTTGTACCATTGCGGCATGGCAAACACATCTTAAGCACGTTCCTCCACTTCGGAACAAAAATATTTGGATTTAGGGGAAATAAAGAGTCAACAAGAAAAGGGAGATATATTTCCGAACTGAAAGTACAGTACAATAAAGAATACTGTAGTGAATCAAAAAGAATTCCCATTCGATTTTTTTTACATCAAATAAATAAATATACTTACAAATATCCATTTCTAAGACTTATGCACGTGTTACTGTAAACAGAGATCCATGGTTTACGTCTTGTTCGTATTTCAAATATTTTTGATAATCTTCAATTCTGGTTTTTGACCTAGAGTTGCTTGAAGTATTTGAATTCCTTCAACTTAATTATGCTCACTTAATTTCAGAAGTGGTTCCATTGCTTTGTTAATACATTAAAGGAATTTCTTTTTGAAAATAAGCTCTAATAAGCTTATGTATGTAAATTTTCCAATTTCTTAATGTAAAATTAAACATTCCAAATGAAAAGGAAAAAAGTTTTCATTTAAACATTGCAAATAAAATTTACTTTCTTGTGTATTTATTCAACACTGCATTTCAAATTTATTTCTGGTTGGATTGGATATGAAAAGGAATCTAAATGTCGTAATGACGCAATGTCAGGACACATAATTGACATTATTATAATGAATTATCCGACTGGAATATACTATGAAAAACACAAAATATCGATAATTTGATACAATATAATACAATAAAATTTTAATAACGAATAATATTTGCATCAGCTGGATCCCGAAAGTGATTTGGTTTGAGAAATTTGGATACCACCAGTCGTTGGTAGGTTTTCTGGTAATAATGCCATATGCTTTAAAATATATAACCACACAGATAATTTTTTTTTCTGTTTTCGAGGCGCTGAAATAACACCACACATTTCTTATAAAAATTCAGAAATATCAAAGAAAGAAGAACTAATTCAGATTTCTTAAAATAAAAACTTTATATTCTGCAACAGAACAAGATTCGGTTAATAAAAACATGCATTTTTAGATTCCTTAACAGCGGATTTTACTTTCAGAATTCTTAAGATCGAAAGTTATTTCAACCTAGTTCAAAAAAAAAGTTCCAATATAGGTAAAAAAAAATGTAGGTTTGTTCTAATGTAGGTAAAAGAAATTGTTACCAAAGAACTAGTGAACAACATCACTATTGCAATTAATGTTGAACTAATTAGTAACTTAATGATTTTATGGAACGTTTAGGCAAAAGAGTGTTCTATATTTGAAAAAACAATAAGCGTTTATTATTATACTAGTTGATATGAGAAAAATAATTATTTCAAATTATTTATTTGTGATGTGTTAAAAATATGTAATTAATAATTTAGAGCTAGGAATTGTCATTTCTGAGCAACTTTTATTTCTTTTCGCTTGTCATTTCATATTTATTATCTTCAGAGTTGGGTATTATTACCATCGATACAATCGAACAGGCAACTTATGCTCAGTTGCTATAATTGGATATCCAATTGGTGCGTCAGTGACATAATCAGATATCCGATTGGTGCATCTAAACGATAAATCCTTGAGTTCTTGGAAGTATCCGCCGGATCGATTAACGTATGGAGCCTTCGGGATTTCTTTACCATGCAATAGAATATCAAGAATAAAACAAGTAATCTTTCTTCCTTTAAACTATGGGATCGATTGTTTGTGAATGAACGATTTATATATATATATATATGTGTGTGTGTGTGTGTGTGTGTGTGTTAAGTAATTTACTTCTAACTATTACTATTTAATTTATTTTTATATAAAACAACACTCGAGGCCAATTTGAGTTTCACAGAACTATTTTATTTTAGCGGAGAGAGAGACCATTTCCACACGGCGGGAAATACACAACTCCGCCTTTGGATACAGATTATGACAGCATGTGCATAACAGCAAGAGTGAGCAAGAAAAGAGCGTTTTCGGTTTTGTTTTTGTTTATATAATAGGGAAATTTCACTTCAAACATCAGAGATCACGTGGTATGGATGGAGAGACTTCAAGGGAATCTAAATGTAGACTTAAAGTCTGATAGGGATCATCCCTACAAGTCTGTACCGTGGGAGAATGCTGACTTTGTAGATTTTAAGAGGGCGTGATTGTATAAATTAAAAAGAAAAAAAAGAGTCGTATCAGTAAATAATGAACATTATCTTTTAAAGGAGATAATGGGCAAATTTAGGAAATTAAATTATTATTGTGAGAAATTAATAGGAATTAAATTAAATCATTACACACACACAGATATATATATATATATATATATATATACATGGACAAAAAATTAGCGCACCAAGAAATAATTGCGGGATCGTAACGAAACTTGGCATGAAGGTACATGTCGGAGAGATATGCAAATGATTAGAAATGCAGTGTGATTGCGCATTCCCTAAAGCCGGTAGAGGGAGTTTAACGTCGTACTCCTTGGAGTGTAAAACAGGTAACCAAAGCTTGTTTGAGTGTGCTGAATCATTAACAAAGGAAAAGCTGAGGTAGATATGCCATTACTCCGTTTTTGAAGACAATATGAGCAGCTGTCGCAGTTTGAGAGGGGGAGAATCATCGGCACGATGGAAGCTGAGTGGTCAGCTAGGCGAGTAACTCATCAATTAGGCCTCTCTAATTTTGTTGTGAGGAGGTGTTGGGACCAGTGGTTCCGAGAGATGTCATTTACATGAAGACCAGGCTCAGGACGCCCTCGACAGACCAGTCGTCAAGAAGACCGCCATATCGTAAGAAATGCACGCGTACAGCCAACTGCTTCATCGGCCGCCTTCCAGGCACAGGTAGCACCTTCACTAGGGCCCCCTGTGTCTTCTCGAACCATACGAAGGCACCTGGCTGAAGGACATTTGGGATCGCGGCGCCCATTACGTGTGCTGCCCTTGACGCCCACCCAACGACGTCTCCGTTTGGAGTGGTGCCGCGCACGAGGAAACTGGACTGCAGCGGAATGGAACCAGGTCGTCTTTAGCGACGAATCCAGATTCAATCTCAGCAGTGATGACAATCGTGTTCGTGTGTGGAGGCCCCGTGGTAAACGCCTCAATCCTGCCTTTGCTTTACAACGACACACAGCTCAAACAGCTCGTGTGATGGTATGGGGTGCCATTGCCTACAATACACAGTCACCCCTAGTTTTGATCCGAGGCACCATGACAGCCCAGCGGTATGTCCATGACATCCTGCAACCACATGTATTGCCACTCCTGCGACGACTCATAGGAGCCATTTTTCAACAAGACAATGCTCGGCCTCACACGGCAAGGATGTCACAGGACTGTCTCCGCACTGTTATTACCCTTCCTTGGCCTGCCCGATCCTCAGATTGGACTCCAATTCAGCATAGCTGGGATCATTTGGGACGGCGAGCATCCACGAGTTTGAACGAACTAGAGGCAAGGTTACAGCAAATATGGAACGAAATGTCTCAAGACATCATACAAAACTTGTATGCCTCAATGCCCGATCGTATCTCATCGTGCATTCGTAGCTACAGGGGGTTCAACAGGGTATAAAATTCGTAGCTACAGGGGGTTCAACATGGTATTAAATCCTCCGTTTTTTTGCCTTTTTCTCTGAAATAAATGATCATTTTTCTTTGATTTTCTAATCATTTACTTATATCAAAGTAGTCATTACGTATGTAAAATTTCGTTTCATTTTGATGACTCCTTCTTGGTGTGCTAATTTTTTTTGTCCATGAGTGTATATATATATTGTTTGCGCATATGTGATTGCAATATTATTTTGATTTTCAAGGTCTTTGTTTGCTATATATGTTTTCCTCCGATTTTCAATTTTCCCTTTTCATCATTTAATAAAAAAAGAAGAAAAAGAAAGAGATAGCTTCTAAAAAAACTAATAACTTAGGCTGAAAATTTTAAATGTACGTCAGTCAGCTTTACGTGAAAATGTCAGAAAATCATATATTTTTCTCCACTGACAATATGTGTCCTAAAAATAGTATTGCTTTGCCATCATAGTAACAGACATATCATGTCAAGAGTTTTCAATTTTTCCTGCATACCGAGCTGTTCTTTTAATTAGAAATAGAGTAATTTTGAACTTTTCAATTTACAAAGTTATCATTTTGAAATTTTCAAAAAAGTATTGTTTATTCATCGTTTGCAGCTCTTCCTAACTCTTTCTTCATTTGTAACTAAAGCAGTTAGTAATTTTGTTAGTAAACATATACTTGATTTTATTCGTATATGTATAAAGCCATTTGTGAGTTTTAAAAAAGGAATTCTAGGGAATTTTTTTTACCTTTCTGGAGAAGTACAACTTTTTATAAAATCGATAGGGAATTTTTTAAATTGATTTATTACTTTTTATTTATTACTTATTATTTATTAGTTAATTACTTTGTTTTTTTATTTATTTTTATTTATTACTTATTTTTTACCTTTTCATTATTTTACTATTCATTTTTTTACATTTTTTTAATTGTTTACTTATTATTCATTTTTTTACATTTTTTTTTATTTATTTACTTATTTTTCATTTTTTACTTTATTTATTTCTTAATTTTACTTATTTATTACTTAACTATAGGAATATACAGACAAAACACGCTTACACATGGAATACTGATATTACAAATCATCTATATTCACAAAAATATTTATACTAGCATTGAAGACATGGAAAAGTTAGCAATAACAGTTATTATTATAATAATATAAGTATTATGAAAGTATGAATTTTTCAGCTAATATTTGATGTTTTTCTTAGGAATAACGATGAATAAAATTCTCTCACAGATAGTAAGTAAATAACTTTTTGACATAAGTTTTCTTTACAAAAGCAATGCTGAGCAGGTTTCGTTTTTCGTTGTTTTTGAAAACCATTGTCACCTCCTGACAGTCATCGAAAGAGTACATAAATTAAAAAAAGCATAAAGTTTTGAAAATCAAAACTAATTGATTAACATCAATCAATGCTCTTTACCACAATGATGTCACATAACGAATTCTTCCAACATTTTTTTTTTCCTTTTAGAAGCAAAACTTATTAGAACTGAGATTGATTATACTTTTTGATAAATTTCATGTTTAATTTCTCGATTAAGTGGAATATAAATGAAACATATAGAAGTTTCCCTCAACGTGCTTTTATTTTTATGAGTTAAGCCATTAGCGATATTATGATTTTTTAAAAAAAAATCTTTGTCATTCTTTCAAAAACGTCCTATATTTTTTATTACTCTTTCATCATTTTTTGTTCAGAATAGCACCAGTGTGATTTATTTATTTTTTTAAATTAGTTAATTCTCTAGGAGGTTGTAAGTAGAATTTTTGATATAGGTGAATAATTTGTAAAATATTTATGGAGCTAGTTTTACAAATAAAACCAATAGTCTTTTCATTCTACATTATTGATATTCTGTTTCCTTTAGATTTTTTTTCGTTTAATATTTAGACTATCTGTGTTGTATTAAAGGCAAAGTTTGAAAAGTCCTTTCCATGGAAACAGTTATAGATAAATAACTCAAAGAAAATATCATTTGAATTACTTCAATGGAATTACGTATAATATTGAATTTTTATGAATATTTTAAGATAAAATTTAATTAAATGGAAGTTTTTATAATATAATCTCATTAAATGATAACAAAGATAACTGTAATTGAAAAGAAAAAACAAGAAACACAAGTAAAGGAGTTTAATTAAAAAAAAATTCAATATCTGAAAAGAAATCACTAGTACTAGCTCTTTTCAAGCTAATATTCTAAATTAATAAATATTGTTTTTCATTAAGAGAGTTATAGCTTTGGCTAAGAATACGTAGGCGAAAGTAAACAAAAAAGACAGATATTTTAGCCCTTTTAATGGGAAGAGCGTCTTTACAGGCGTTTTGTTGACGTCACTGAATCGGAGAGGATGTTTATAGACGCACGCAATAAAAAGATTTTTCTCTCCTAGGAGAATACGTCTTAAGATTCAGTTCCTTCGGATCTATGTTTTACATCATTCTGCCTTCTAATGTGAATTATTTTTAACTCTGTGGTCATAGTATTAGAGGTATATATATACTTTACTTTTGTGGAATTTTAGGGTAGTTTCCAAGCTAAGGACTATAAAGGTTATTCCCCCCCCTCTTACTCTCGGTCACATGTTTAAGGAAAAGGGGGTTAGTTTTACTGCTTATTTTCGAAGGACAATACCTTTTTTCCGGTGTTCCTTGAGATTTCTTTTTATGCCAGTAGTTACGGATGCACATTGAACATCTGAATTAATATGCCAGAATTAAGTTGATCCACCAATCGTTGATCGGTCAAAATTGGACAGAACAAAAAATTGAAAACAGAAATTGAAACTGCCTTCAGAAATAAGTTGATGGCTCTGAAGTGGGATTAGTTTTGGTTCAGTTTTCATTAACGTCATATTAGAAGCAACACGAGGGCTATTAGCGACGGACCTCGTAATTTTGAACCTCGGTCAAGTGACGAGGACGACACCTGATATCCCCTCTCCTAACATCCACACCACGCCAACGAGAAGACTTTGGGCCGTGACGGATTTAACGTGCATCAGCTACAAGACGGGTCTTTAGCGGCCAAGGATCGAACCCGCAACCATGACTACTAGGCTACCGCGACCACCTCTGAAGTGGGAACACAAGATAGATGTTTATATATGTTGAGTAGCATCCATGATGTTAGGACAAAGACAATGTAGGACAGGAAAGGGAGTGAGTGTAAAGTTTATTGGCACAAGAGCCAGATATGGCTATGCTGCGCCAAACAAGATTAAACTGTGGTCTAAACGAGAAGTTGAAAAAAAAGGTAAAAATGGTTGACAAGAAGGAGAGTCGAAAATAGAGAAGAATCGCTAGGGTATCCCTGGAGTGGGACAGGAAAGGGAAGATTAAGGAGAAACCTCTCGTTATTGAAGAGTATAATGACTCTATGGCAGACGTTGATTTCTTTCACCAGTGTATGGGGACGTATAATCCGGCGAGTAAAAGAATGAAGTACAATCAGAAGATTTGACTACACCATCTTATGCTATGTACTTTGAATTCTTATGCGATGTACAGAAATCATGGAGGAAAAAACAATAATTTGAATTTTCACTTAGATCTCATTCATCGTTTATTCAACAAAAACAGAGGAGTGATTTCAAAGATGCCAGGAAGTCGCTCTAAACCAACTTATTCTAAGGCATTTCCCGGACCGAAATTCACCCACTGCTACTATGAAAACCGAATACATAAGAGATATATAGTATGTCTGTTATACAAGTAGTGGAAAAAACAATACACTGTTGCAGAGAGTGTAACGTTCCACTGTGCTGTTCTACTCATAGAACAGCCCACATACACACTTCACCCAAATGCAGGAAATATGAGACAATTAAGGAAATATGAGACAGAGTGTAAATAGAGTAAATAAATCTTTAAAAAATAGGAATATTGGTGAACAATAACAAAGAAATATAGGTAAATAAACTTTTTTTTCACAATAACAAAGCATGAAAAAATAACATGAAATTATCTTATTGTAAACGAAAAATATTTAAATAATTAAGCTAATAGTGAATTTTATTTTCTTTCAAAATTTTGCTCAGAAGTAAATAAAATTATATTCTACCAAACTGAACAATATCTATCAACGTATTCAAGTTCCTTCTTTTCAGTGGGAGGTTCAAAATTACGAGGTCCGTCTCCAATAGCCCTCGTGTTGCTTCTAGTGTAACTTTAATAAAACCAATCAACCTTCCCCTCAGTGGAGGGATTATTAAAATGAATGCCTCCATTCAAAGGGATGATTTAAGTAATTAGTAGAAAAACGAGGGATATCGACGACAAACCTCATTATTTTAAACCATACTCAAGTGACAATGATGATACCTCAGTTGGCGCATACTTTCCCAATGTGAGGACTTCCGAGTCCAAATAGATTTAACGGCCCCGATGCAGATAAGTTTTTAGTCCATATAATAGCCACGATAGCCTAGTGATCATGGTCGAGTACTTGAAGCCGGTGTTGTTTTCTTCGAAACGTTGGTTCGAATCTGGATACGACTAAAGGTCTGCTGTAGTGTAACGGAGCTGATGCACGTTAAGTCAGGTCGAGGTCCCAAGTCTTCCCGTTAGCGGGGTGTAGAAGTTAGGAGAGGGAGGTTCCAGTTCAGATGGCGTCCTCATTACTTGAATAAGGCTCAAAATGACGAGGTTCGTTGCCAATATTACCGCAGAAGAATACATTTGTTTGAGAAGGGTATCTGTGCCAAATGTAAAAATTAGGATTTCAAAATCATTAAAAAAGTTACCTATCTTGCTTATTAAAAACTTTCTTCTTTCTTCCCTATGCTAAATTAAATACCTGTAATTTAATAACTCTGTAAAGAAAAAGATTTCCAACAGCTATGTTATGTCATTCATGGCATCTTTTAATATTAAGAATGAAAGACATAGAAGAGGTTTAAAATTATATTAGAAAAGAGTGAAACCGTAATTTTAAAAGAAACAAAAGAATTAGTAAGATCAATTGCCAAAAAAACAAATCTCTTTGATAAAACAATTCTAAATTTTTCAAAGAATGAAAAAAGTTTTCGACGAAAATAAATCCTACGGATTCCCATAAAACTCTCTGCGCGACAAAGAAAATCTTTCCTTTTTCGGTGCTTAGGAGTGGAAAAAAGGTCTCAAGGGGAAAACTAGTGATAGAACCACTTCTTCAAGAGCTCAAGGCTGCTTTATCAGGGCTTACCAGAAGTATTGAGAATCCGGTAGATCCTAAGCGTAAATCCCGTCCTTGAATGATAAAGGGCACAAGATCAGAACGGAGCAAATAATCCCGTGAATTGAAAATCAGATGGTGAAAGAATCGTGTTTGTTACGAAAGGAATAAAATCAAATGGTTGGAGATATTACTTGTACAAACGGTTTCAAGATGGAAGTCATTTATTCTAAAAGACAGCACTGCATAGGAATAAATAAAATACTTCACGAACAAGTTGGATTTAAGAGATTTGAAGGAGCTTTAGTTGTTTTGAGTTGCTGAAAAGACTCTCGTACGAACTGCGAACGCTTGTCTTTTTCAGATGTTGTTATTTAAAAAAAAAAAAAAAAAAAAAACAAGAACGCTGCATCTCCCAATTACTCCAGGCACATCGACACATTTTTTTAAGTAGTTTTATTTGCATATAAAATTAAAGTAAAGGAATCTATCTGAAATGATGGGGAGTTCACAATTTGATTCTGTGTTCAAAGAAAAAATTGATTAATTGTTGCTATTTGTTTTCGATCAAAACATTCATTTGAATACTAATAGATTCAAATTATAATACATGATGAAATATTCTATAAAGATAAAAAAAACCTTTTGTATAAACTACCTTAGTTTGAAAATGATTAATAACTTATAGCAATAATAAACTACAGGGTACTTAAAAACCTGTATCATATTAATAATACTTCCTATATTCATATTTCATAAGACCTGATTTTTGAAAATGATGATAAATATTATTAAGGGCTAAAAATTAAAATATCTAAATTTAGTCTCTTTCATCAATTATAGTCTTGTTTTAACATTTAAAAGTTAAAATGACATTTGTTAAAAAAAATAGCTCTAAATCTTGGAGTTGTGAAAAAGAAAAACGTGTAGATAAAAAAAAAATGTCTGTAAATTTGTGATTTGCTTACATTTGCTTAGATTTCCGAAGTTTTGAGTTAACATTTAAATTTTGTGCTAGAATTGTTGTTTTCTGCGTTTAGTTAGAAATACTTTATAATCTTACAGATTTACGAAGAATTATCGATAAAAATATTTTTATAACTCTTACAAAAGGGATTCAGATTATGAACTGGCCATACAGTTCTTGAAAAAAAAATAAGTATAAAGATAAGATATTAAAAATGTTTTCCAGTTTAAAAATAAGATGAACCGCTGCATTTCAAAATGTGACATTTTCCCACAAATTTGTTTAATTCAATAATTGCATTTTGTAACAAAATTATTACACATCTTATAAGTTGCCTTAATACAGTTTTCGACCTACTTCTCTGTACATACAGCGAATAGTTGAAACTTTGATCCAATTAGTTTAATTAACGTCCTTCTATAGCTACATGAAGGATATTGGCATTGGATTTTGAGATTTCTCATCCTAAGAAATAATTTGTGGAGCTGAAATGGTTACTAAAGAAGAAAAATGAATAAAAGCAAAACGAGACCCATTGGCGACGAATTTTGGGACTCTTTATCCCTAAGTAAACATAAAAGATTGAGTTATCAACAAAGAAGAATGAATAAGAGCTACACGAGGGATATTGGGGACGGACTTTGTGATTCTTATCCCAAGAAAGAACTTGTGGAGTTAAAGATGTCACAAATAAGGAAGAATGAATAAAAGATAAGCGAGGGCTATTGGTTACATAGTGTTTTCTTATCCCAAGAGAGAATGTATGGGGCTAAAGTAGCTACTAATGAAGAAGTTGCAAATTTCAGCAATGCACGCTTCCAATAGTAAAAAAAAAAGAAAACCCTTTAATAATCTTGCAAAGCAATTAAACAACGTTATAATGACAAAGAAGATTACTGTTTCGATCAATGGTGATATAACGAGGATATAAGAATTGATGTCTTACCATTCTGATTTCCACACCTCCTCACATGATGACTTAAGAGCAAAGATAGTTTATTGTGTAGCAGCCTTTGTTATTCCGTACGATGATCTTCGGTGGGAGTAAGAATCTAACCTTTGACTTGCCCGCTTAGTTATCATGGTCGAGGACTCAAGGTCGGTGTTGTTTTCGTCGAGTCATAGGTTCGAGTCCCGGTGTCGCTAAAGATTCGCCTTGTAGCAGGGCTGATGTACATTAAATCTGAACGAGATCACAAGTCCTTCAAGTGGAAGTCTAAAGAGGGAGGTGCCAGCTCAGGAGTGATCTTCGTCACTTGATCGAGTTTCAAAATTATGAGATCCATCTCCATTAGCCTTCGTGTTGCTTTTCGATGCGATGTTAATAAACAATCACTCACTTATTCGACTTAACCACATTTCCAGACATAAAACTCAAATAGTTGACCAAGAGTCAATGTGATCTAAGCCTTCATTTTTGTAACGATTTTTGTATCCTATCATTGATGGTATTAATTATAAATTTGCGTAACAAAATGTAGAGAAAAAAGTGCATTTCTTATTGTTTGCCATCAAGTGCTTATAAATTAGATTTTATTTGTTTTATAATAGTTTTTTATTCAGATTTATGCAACGTTTTTATGTTAAAAACGAAT
This sequence comes from Nephila pilipes, assembly GCA_019974015.1. Taxonomy (NCBI): domain Eukaryota; kingdom Metazoa; phylum Arthropoda; class Arachnida; order Araneae; family Nephilidae; genus Nephila; species Nephila pilipes. The sequence continues at coordinate 1,807,574 of BMAW01103087.1, forward strand.
ATGTCTGACATTCTTTCTCTGTCATTCTCTGTCAGTAAGGCTCCAAGTCGCCAAGAGAGTTTGGGCTCCCATTTGGGCAATCTTTTACAATGACTATATTCGCTGCTGAGTATGCGAGTAACCATGAATTAACTCGTGGTTGGTAACTATGAGTATATAAGCTGGTTGAGAACGTGTAGTTACGGATGTGTGAAGGTTGTGGGCGTTAATGGTTTCACTTATCTTTTATTAATTAAATAAAACATCTTTTTGTTTAGCTCGATGGGGTATGTGGTATTGCATCCCTACTTGCTTTTATATTTATTAGACAAACCATTTCGGGAGAATTTAAGCTTGGGAAAATTCTATTGTCTCTTAATATATTAAAAATAAACAGTAGCAATTAATTTTTAAATAACTTCTATTTATTGAGATAACGGGTCGACTTTTTGAAGAAAAAAAAGATATAACAGAGGTAAATTCTATTACATACAGGATCATCAATTATCGTCACACCAAGCTAATGCATGAAGCCACACCACCATTTAATTCGATCTTAAGCTGCCTCCCTGGCACTTCCCCAACTCAGTCTTCCAAATGAATTTCTCTCTTCTAGACCTATACGGCGCTATTTATGGTCCTTAGTCTACCTCTTTTTCTCTTTCCATCTATATAGTTCCCATGTCAGCGAAATTTTTTACGTTATAATTTGATGGTATTCTATGTATATATCTAATTCATGTCTAGTGACGTTTTTAATATTGTTGCAAATAAAGCTTGGCAGATGTTTTATAATACATAATATAATATTTGAAATTTTATCTGGCCTATACAACTTAAGAATCTTTTAGAGGCAAATAGTTTCAAAGGAATTTAATTTCTGTTGCAATTTAGTGAATTTCCAAGCCGCGCTTCAGTAAAAAAAGACTACTAAGATTTTTGCATTGAATTTAGAGTTTATTGTTTATATTTGAGGCTTTCCAGAGTTTATGCATTGTTCTGAGTGAATTCTGGGCCTTTCTAATTCTAGTTTTATCTCTTCATCTGTGCCTCCCTTTTCATCTTTTGTAATTCCAAAGTATGAAACACAATCTATCGCTTCAACTTTGATTTGATTTATTTGAAGTGAATCCTTACGTTACTATTTATTTTCATTACTTTTTTGTTTTGTTTTAATTTAATTCCAAACCCACTTGTTTGGCAATATCCTCCAGTCGTTTTGTCTTTTTCTTCATGTCAACGAAATTTGATAACAATAGGACATCATCAGCATAGTCAAGGTATTCCAGTGCGGGATTGAAATCCCAGGTATTCCAATTTTTTGATGTCTTAAAGTCTGTCTCATTTTTTCAGTCTATTACAATTATGAAAAATATTCCAGACTGAAGCATCTTTGTTTTATCGCAATTTTTATACCCAATACCTCAGATGAAATGCCATTTACAATATAACTTGCACTCTACTTCTATAATACAGATTTCTAATAATTCTTCGAAAATGCGTGATTAAAATAGAAAGGTGATTCGTCTACAGAATAATAAAATTTGAAATTTTGGTTAGGTATATAAATTGAAATTTTCAGAAACTATCGGTATTTACAAGGCTGTAACGGGTAACTTTTTGTGTTTGTTATTGAATAATAGTATGCTATTGATTTGCTTTTTAGATTTATGGAACATGAAAATTTACCATACTCATAAAAATTTAGGAGCTACAAAATAGACATTATTCACAAAAATACTTTAACTTATTTATGGTATTGAATCGAATAATGGTGGTGGCATATTTTATGTAGTCATTTCATTTCTTTGTATATTTATTTTCTTATTCTTAATCTTTATATCAAGGAAAAATTATAACTACAATTTCTTTTTATCTGAGATACAAAGGTGGTTCAAAAATACTTGCATTTGAATACAGATGGCATCATTAAAGTCAATTGTTGTTACCATCGAGGGCTGCCAACTGTTAAATGAAGCAGAAATAATTTTGACACTGATTCATATGTTACTTTAAATTTGATAGTCATTTTCTGCCAAATAAAAATTTGATTGCTGACGTGTTGAGTTGTCACCGTCACTGAGACCTGGATTCATCATTATGCACTGGAAATCAAGCGAATATCAAAACGTTTGGCTGCTTCACATGAATCTTTTCCAAAAAAGATGAAGATGGTCTCCTCAGTCGAAAAAATTACGATGAAGAATTTTTGAGATGCGAATGACATCATGATCCCGAATACGAGTAACTGAGACTTAGACAGCTGGTCGTGATGTTTACTAGATAGTCATAATGCTTACTAAAAGCAAACAAACAAACCTTTTCGATGCTACGAGCACTGTCTCTCAAACATTCTAAGGGCTTATTGAACGACCTTCGTATATTTCCATAACGATTGAAATAATTTTACACTAATTAACTTAAATTGAAAAAAAATAAAATATCTTAAAAGCATAAAAATATTTTAATGGCAAGTCTTGTAATTTATACGTAGAGTTAACCAATGAAAAAAATAAGCTGAAATCCACTCTATTTTTGCCTTTTCGAAGCTAAAAAACTAGAACATGATCAAAAGCTTCTCATAGAGAACATTACAAACCAGTGACCTAATAATTTTTCCTCTATTGATTAGGTCACTACTCATTTTCATCTTTGATCAATAATCATTTCATCATATTGAAGAGTCCCAACAGTAATTATTTCGATTACATCTATTTCCTCACGAAAGTGCAAGGAGAAAAAATGAAATAATCAGCATTGAGAATAATTGGAGCACTACTGATGCCATAATTCCCTTCATAAATCAAGGATGGTAAGAGAAAGCTAAGCAAAAAAGGAAAATTGAGGCAAATTCAGATCAAAACAGTTTTTATTTGAGTAATTAAACGAAATAACGATATTGCTAATTGCGCCTGGAATTAATTCGACGCATGGCTGTTTTTTCTGCGTCATTTTAACCTACCTAATGAAAGCCGGGAGATAATGGAACTAAATATAGCTCCCGAACAAATGAAACCTCTAAGATTTTTTTCCCTCTTTCAGTAACCAAACATTGCAAAAGCTTGCAGCGGATCTCAATTACAATTCCTTTAATTACAAACATCAGGGTTTTTAATATGTCTGACTTCCATAAAAGAATAAAAAAAAAATTATTCTTTGAGATTGCTGTTTGAATATCTTATTACACGGTTGTTGAAAATTAATTTTTAATTTAGAACAATGAAATAAAAGAAACTGTGTACACAGCCTGGTGTCTGTCTTAAAGAAAAGATGAATAGATAGAATTAAAGATGCCTTGATGGATGATTTTCTATGAGGATAAAAATGGACAGGTGTATGTGATTTAACAAAAAACCAGGAAAGTATTTAGAAGTTAATATAGTAAAAATAAAAGGATACTTGAAGTAGGGAAGGTTAACTTCCTCCCAACGTTATAAGGTTTTGTGATGTTATCCGATTACCTGTCTCATCTGTCATCTTAAATGTTATTCTCATCATAAGATCTAAATTTCAACTTAAATTCAAGCACTGACCAAGTAAATAAAATAGTAAATTCTATCTGAATTATATGTTTATTCAGTCCTCTAGTAAGGTGGAAGGGTATTCTCAAGCAATCCTTCTTTATCCGCGAGTATTAAGGAAATCTATAATCTGTCAAAGAATACGCTTACTGGAATATGATGCGATTACCTCCTGTAATTGCTTCGACAACGTTGAGTCCTAATATCGCTTAATCCTCGATACACGTTAGAATACTTCCACGCACATCACACTAACTCTCATCTTAGTATCGCAAGCTAAATAATTTTCAATTAAGTTATCTGTCACATTTATACGATTTGATTACATCTATTCACTCAACTTCAAAGTTTATTTTATTTGCCTCTCATTCTATTTGATTAGGAAGCAGCTGGAAACATAAATATAAAAACAGAAAGAAATCCCAGATGTTAGTAGAAGGGGAAAATTCGCGAATAGACGTAATTACAATTTAAATATAGTTTCATGTTTAAATATATTTTTCTTTCCCAGTATTCATTTAGTAATATATGTGTCAAATTTGAGTAACATATGTGTCATTGTTAAATTTGGAATACTAGAAAATTCTCTTAAAATCTAAAATTTAATTCTAAATAAGCCAATCTCATAAAACCGTTTTTGAAACGCTATGATTGAAATATTAAGACAGATACATACTAATTATTGATCAAAACTTATACACAGCAAAGGTAAAGATTGCTCCGAAAATCTTCTTTTTGGGCGTGAAAATAATAAAGCAAATGGACTAAATATGAATTGGGTTCTTTCTTTTTTTTTTTTTTTTTTTTTTTTTTTTTTTACTTTATCAAAGAAATTCGACTGAAAATAATACTGAAATAAGTATCTACATTTTTGATGAAGTAGAATGCTTAAAAAATAAAATCAATAATGTTAAAGTACTAATTTTGAAACAAATTTTATTAGATTTACAGATAAAAATGTAAAAACAAGTAATTTTAATACATTTTGAATGGGACCTTGCAAAGTCGTTACTTCATTAATAAACTCCACATACGTATTAAAGTGCAATTAAATAGCCAATAAGTTTACAAATACAATCGAATACATCAGAAAAAAGACAACACAGTTTAACTATCATCACAAAATATGTAAGACCGCTCTTCCTCAAATCCTTCTTAAATCACTTTAATCCTGCCTTATACTTAAACAACAAAGTCTTAGCTTACCAACTCCCTCGTACATAGTGAGACATTTCTTGGATACAGCAGATTCATCTCTTATTACTCCAACCAGAGCCACTTCTAACTAATTTTATTGCAAACGATTAATTACAATAGTTCACTTCAATTGAATTACGATCATCTGTCAGCTTCTCGACATCAACTAAATCCTTTCTTCCTTTCAATTCTGTTTCACTTATATATCACTATCTATATTTAATGCATTATATTTCTTTCTTGATCTAATTTGCATAAACATGTTTCATTAGTTTGGCTAGGCGTTGGAATTTTATACAATTCAAATTACTAAAAGTCCTCTAGGTCAGGAAAGAGAAAACCGCAAATAGCCCAACGTCACAATCTTGTTCTACCGATAAGTACATGTAAGCAAGAGAAAATTCAGAAATCTGGGTATCCAGACTTTCTTTTTAAAAAATTGATTCAAATATCAAAAAATTAATTAGAACTTTTGGCTCATTGCAAACGTATGATAACGAATACGAGAACTGACGAAGAGATCGAAACAAAAACATAGTAAACATTTCAAGAACGTTTATTAGATAAATATCTTTATCTTGGCATTTATCGAATGTTAATGAAATTAAAACATATAGAATATAGATAAATATCGATTAAAAAGACAAGTTTTGTTTATAAAAAATAACACATTTTGAATGATTTATATTAAAAGATCAGTATAGTATATCGATTCATGCTTTTGCTAAAAAAACCTGCACTTTTTTTTCTAACGCATTGACATTCCATGGCTATCGAAAAGATTTTGGAATTGTAAAAGAATTCGGGATATTTCTTTTGGAATCAGGAAAGAACTTGGAACAATAGGAATTGTATTAATTTTGAATTCAAATGTTTGCTTTAAAATTTGTTAATCTTTGTATAATATCGATTTCTTATAAATAAATGCAAAAATTGTTCTCGAAATTTATTATTGTGATAAATTCTGATTAATTGAAAAGCTTGAAATGGCATAAGTAAAAATTATTAAGAAGTTTGTAAACATTAAAAATTATAAAATAATTAAAAAGGCAAAAAATTAAACAGACGCACCTTTAAAAGTGGTCATAAGTAACCATATTTATTCCTTTTATAAGCTGGGTTTCCTTCTTCTTTTTTTGCAACAGTATCTCTAAATTAGTATGCTAGCATTTATATACGGACTACAATGTTTCAAACAAGGCAAGAAACCAATACATTAAGTGCCTCGGTTTTATTTCAGTCTTAAATTTCATTACTGATTTAATAATTTTACTTCTTCCTGAGAAACTATATTCATATCTTGAAAATATTATGCATGCATGAAAAGAAATAAAGTGAATTATATATATATATATATATATATATATATATATATATATATTATAGTATATAACGGTGTTCTTAGACTCAAGAAGAGGAATTATTGATGTTGTGAATTGCAGTAATTACTTCTTTTTAAGAGGATATTCGTAAACCTCCAATGTACGCGGCTTGATTAAAAGTGATATGGCCATATGGCCACCATGGCCATAACTTTTTTATTTGCTACCAATTTTCTAAGTTTTTGTTGTACATTAAAAAACATCTGTTCTTTATGTAATGTGTTATTTTTTGTTCCAGGTGTCGTTAGTGGGCCGAGAACTGAAGAATATTATGACCCACATGGAGTTGAGGTTCAAGCAGCAAGGCGTCATTGCACTTGACCTTGTATCTTTCAGTTCTTCTCAAAGATAAAACTGCAACTTTTGGAACATCACTCTTATTCTGACAAAGAGGGGAAAGTTGCCATTAAAGCTCGGTGTTGACAGCAACCTCAGGAAATCATGTCCAGTAGTTTTATTCGATTAGTCAAGCGTTGGTGCCAGTGAGTGGAAATGGATGGAAATTGTGTCAAAAAGTGAATACTATCGGACTTGGGTAATATGCAATACAGTAACCTGAAAGTCTGCTTTAGGGGCCGCGGTAGCCTAGTGGTCAAGGTCGTGGATAGCGGCTGGCGGTTTTCGTTCAGTCGCGGGTTCGATCCTTGGCCACCAAAGACCCGCCGTGTAGCCGGGGCTGATGCACGTTAAATCTGTTCGGGGCCCAAAGTCCTCCCGTTGGCGTGGTGTGGATGTTAGGAGAGGGGGTGCCAGCTCAGGTGTCGTCCTCGTCACTTGACCGTGGTTCAAAATTACGAGGTCCGTCGCCAATAGCCCTCGTGTTGCTTCTAGTGCGACGTTAATATAAAACTAAAACTAAAGTCTGCTTTATCCACAGGTTTAATATAGCTCCTTCGATAGGCAATAGCTTATGATATTACTCCTAGACATTGTGGCTTCATAATTTTTTTTTTTTGAATGACATTCATATTAATCTTTTGTTCGAATGTCATCACAATTTCCCTTTACATAAATACCTGTTTTTTCTTTCTATTTTCTGTACCTGAATTCCCATTTTTCGGAAAGTGAAATGCTTTAACTAGAATTATTATTATTGTTGTATTAGATTATTTTCAGATTTCGCGATGAATGAAATTAGCTGTACAGTTCTAGCATTTTGTATTGGCTAAATTTTATTAGTTGATAAAACTGTGAACTCAATGCTCTCCACATATTTTAAGTATTCATTGCAATTTTTTGCAACAGACAATTGACTTACATATTGTTAAAAATAACATACATAAACATAAATTTATTTTCTCGAATCAACCTGTTACTCTGTAATTTAATGTAAATGTCCATTCCATTAAAAATTCATTTCGAAGACGTAACTTATATTATCGTTCAATTTATATTAATATTATAACTTCACGGCTCATTTAACCCACAACTTAGTAATGCATACACCTCAACCAGTGCGTGAAAACGGAATCAGGCTGCATTGCTTTATATAGGGGGTACATGTAGCTTTCAGGCGCATCAAGAATTTGTAAAATCGAGTTACGAGTAAAAAGTTACGGTTTTAGTGTTATTACTTTTCAATCAAGCTTTGGAATTTCATTCTCATTTAACTTTGAGTAAAATAATTTAGACTTAGGATAACATGTATCAGGTATACACTTATGAAATGCGGATTTTTCTAACAGATGGCGTCCCGCATACGTTCTTACGCGTGGTGATTTGACATATGCAGCAATTTTGCTTAACTATTCCTAACCTATAAAACCATACACGTAGAAAAGTGTGAGAGTATAAATTCATAATTTTTTTCAGCTTTGAAACTATCGAATTTTATACAAAAAAAAATCTTTTAGAAAAGGTTTCGATTCATTTCCTGATTTTGGAAGAAAACTGCTGCTCAATCTTATCGGATAATTGTAGAAGCTAACAAGACATTAGTGAACGTTGGTTCCATCGATTCAAAACTGGTGATTTTGATGTGAAAGACAAAATGTGAGTTTTCGTTCTGAATCTCATACTTGTTTTTCATCTGTTAAATATTTCTATTCACATCCCAAGTTTAAACTTAGTTGTGTTTAACCTTTCATGCCAAAAGACCGTGAAATCATTTAGTTAAATAAAATGAACTCTCTCTCGTACAGCTCTTACGGGGAGTATTGTAAATTTTAATTATTATACTAGGAAATTATTGAGATATCTGGATAAAATTTATTCCGCATTTTAATTGATCCGTATGCTCATAATTTTGTAAACTACAGTTATTAACGTTGATTTATTTGGTTTTAGGAAACTGTAGATTGAGGTAACCCAATTAATTTTAATTATATTATCGTAATATAGAAAGCTTTTAATTATTTTTAGAATAATTGAGATAGAAACTTAATTTTTATGTATTATTCTTAAAACTTCGATACATCCAGAGTTATACATTTCTCCAAGCGTTTCTTAAGCTTTCGAATACCCTTCATTGTAGAATTCAGCAGATTGAACTCTATCTTCTCCATTCTGCGGGTAACATCAATCTACAGCTTCCTGATACCAAGTAACTCAGCATTATTAGTTGTAATTTACAGCATTGTGTACGTAAGGATCAGTTGATACGCAGAATAAATTATATCTAGATATATCTTAGTTATTTCTTAGTAATAATTATATTTTTATGATTTCTCTTCGTATTCCTTTTTGGATAAATCTGCTTTTCTGAGGACTCTCGAAATTCGAAAGTGATACAAATTAGCTCATACCACATAACCTTTAAGAAGACTTAATATAAATTAAGATTTAATAAAAATTAATATACATATTAAAATGCATTCAATCAATTTTCGAAAGAAATCATGAATTCTTCAGATACATTACTGTTTACAAAGGATTTATGAAAGTAACAATCATTTAACAAAGTAAGTTATAAAAGTAACAATCATTTTCGGAAACCATATATTCAAATGTTTGAAAGATACCTTTTAAAATAGCAATAGTAATTCAAATCTCTGGAGTAAGTTTTACTCTATGATAATACTTTTCATTAAAGAAATTATTTAGTAACAAGAAGGATAATGAGTTTCCAGAATTGCTAATGTTTATAAATGATATAAGAGTTGGATGAACAACGAAACTTCCATATTACATTTGTCTTTGATAAGGGATACGATGATAAAATAATTATTTCTATGTTGAACATTCTTGAGATAAACTTAATTTAAGAACATGATTAAAATTACACTTTATAACAAACAAACAAACAAACAAACAAAAAACGACGCACCAAGAAGGAGTTGTCCGATTGTAATGAAATTTCGTATGCAAAAACATAAAAACATTTGTGCCTAATACATGAATGGTTAAAGTTTGATGTCTAATGAATGAATAGCGGGAGCTACAGTGCATCGGAACTGCGCACTCAGCAGGTGTACATAAGAAGCGATTCTCAATCTGATGGTCAAATTTCAGTTGCATTGCGATTTAGGATACCTTTCAACGACTGAAAAATGCCTCGCCGTAGGACTCGAGCTCATTACGAGCAACTGTCAGAGTTTGAAAGAGGTCGTATCACTGGATTGAAAGAGGCAGGTTGGGCAAATTGGAGAATCTCTCGTCATATGGGTCAAAGCGATGCGACGATTAGAAAATGTTGGCAAGAATGGGTGGACAGTGGCAGATTTCAGCAACATGATGGTAGTGGTCGATCTAGGGCCACAGCAGATCGTGAGGACAGAGTGATTGTCAGATGAGCTGTCACAGCTCCTGATTCATCGTTATCAACCATCAGACACGCGACCCGCACACGAGTGTCCGCCATGACCATTAACAAATGGTTGATAGAGCGAAATCTAAGCTCGTACCGACCGCTACGCCACTTGCCATTCATGCCTGCATGCTGTCGAGCCAGATTACAGTAGTGCTAGACTCGATCAGGTTAGAATGATTCTGACGTACAGTGTTTAGCTACGAATCTTGCTTCCAACTGTGTCCTGACGATCATTGAAGACGTGTCTGGAGATGCCCAGGGCAGCGTGCCAATCCTGCTTTCACTATTGCACGCCACACAGGTCCTAAATCAGAAGTTTGAATCTGGGGTTTCATTTCCCTTGATAGCCGGACCTCCTTGGTCATCATTAGAGGCACACTTACAGCACAGCGGTACGTCGACGACATTCTGAGACCTGTTTTGCTACCGTTCCTTTTGCAGTATCCTGGCCTTATTTTTCAGCAAGATAATGCCAGATTACATACGGCACGTGTTGCTATGAACTGTCTTACAGCTTGTCAAACACTTTCTTGGCCAGCCGGATCTCTCTCCAATCGAGCCTGTCCGGGATATGATGGGAAGGCGACTGCATCTACCAGGGAATGCTGATGACCTCGCCCGACAATTGGAGCAAATTTGGCAAGAAATAGCGCAGCAGACCATCAAGGAGCTTTATCACTCTATGTCATGTCGAGTGGCAGCTTGCATCCAGGCTAGAGGTGGGCAACACTTTATTGAGCTTGTTATGTTGTAACTGTTTAACTCTGAAACAAATCATTAAATTTATCTGAAATATTAATCATTTTCTATTCTGTACATAATTTTCCTACCCGCTAATTTTTGTCTGTATCGGATAACTCCTTTTGGTGCGTCATTTTTTTTTTTGTTATAGATTGTATTTTAAAGAATTATAACTAATTATATCAACATAAAGCAGCATTAGTACAACCTGACCCAGTTAAAACGTGGTAATAAATTCCATGTGGTTACTGAACCACGAGTTATAGTATTAATATAAATTGAACCACATAACGTAAATTCCAACGATATGAATTTTCTGTGTAACAAACATTTGCGTTAAATTACATTGCAACTGGTTAATTCGAGAAAATAAATTTATATTCATGTATGCTATTTTTAGAATATATTAGTCAATTGCCAGCTACAAAAACATTTGATAAAAGAACTCTTAAGATATTTAAAGAAAATTGGACTTATTTTTATATCAGTGAAACCTTAATGAACGATTGTTTTTCACTGGCATTTTCTTTCTTAATCTCTTACATGTCTTATGTTATTTCATGTGTCTTAATCTGAATTTCCTGTTACTCGAAATAGCTTAGATAATCACTTATACAAGAAAATTCTTTTTAACTCATATGATTTAACCAATTCAAAAGAGTTGAAAGTACAGATAATCTCACTGATCCCGAGATCTTAAAGATAGTCACTTACATAAAAAATATAATTCAAGCTGAAACATTTAATTTTCCGAGAAATAATGATTTATGCATATAAAATTAAAGATATAAAAGGGTATTAATTCGCAACGTCACTTAACAATAGATTAATATTAAGAATAATAAGAATTATAACACCACACAATGTCTACTATATTCGATTACCGTTCATTTTGTCTAGCTCTTGAATAACTTTTGGTGGGGGACGTGTTATAACGCAAGGCTAAATACTGCTTCAATTCACTAATCAATCTTTGACGTAAAACAGTCAATTCAAAAGTATATTCAAATAGCTATTCTAAATAGGCCCTGTATCATCTTTTTCCTAACTGTAATAACACGTAATACGCTTTTAATGAAATGTTATTCACACTCTGAATTCCAATGCAAATGTGCACTATTCAAAGAATAATCTCTTGTTATTCACTGAGAGTTCGTCATCCTCGTTCGTTCCAAGAACTATATAAAAAATTAAATAATTCTCCAAATAAGTTGGAATAAAACTTGTATTGCGTCTAATAAAACGTCTCAAAAATCAGAAGACTGCAACATAGAAGATAAAAATGGAAAGGAAATACTAATATAAAGATTATCAAATTAATTAGTCTTGCATTGTTCGTTGAATTGAATTTAGGGTTACAAGTTGAAAATTCAGTCAACTATTATGTGAATACAGTAGTTATACACTAATATAAAGATTATCAAATCATTATATTTCCTACGGCGTTTATTAAATTGAATTTCAGATTCGTAGTCGAAAATTCAGTCAAATATTGAATAGGGTAGTTATATAGATTAGAATTCTGTGAAAGTGTCAAGCTGCTAAGCTACAGAGTAATTCTTTGGGAGATAATTTTATCAGGTCCTTATATCTGTATGTGGACGCAATCGTATGATAAGAAAATTAACATTTTCTTTCTCTTACACTGGCTTAGGTAGTGTTTTTTTATGATTCTCCCCATTCAAAGATAAATAAATATTTAAAAGAAGTCTAAAAAAGCAACTTGAAACATGCATAGCAGAACTTCCTGCTTAGATAATTTTTTTTCCTTAATAAAATAGCGTCATTTATTACGTGGATTCCAACACCTGGTCTTTTCACATGATAAGGATAATGTCTAGACTGAAATCTGTTTCATTCAAATTAAATGTCTTTTTTTACGAATCAATGATAATTAATTCCTTAAAAAGTCTTACAATCACAGAGAATATTAAATTGCAGAAGTTTTTCATTGGATAAACTATTCGATTTAGATAAAGTATTATCATTAAGAAAGCTATAGCAACAATTATGAGAGAGCTGTAATATCTCTTTCACTCATTTTTTATGATATGCACTCGAAAATCTGTTCCATTTCACACCATGTTTCCCCTTTTCCAAACTTTATACAAATAAATATTTAACCAATCTTAAAATAATTGTGAAAGTGGCAGTTTTTTTTTTTTTTTTTTTTTTCTTATTAAATAATATCAAATACGACACACATTTCGATTTCTGGGACATTTACTTTAAGATACTATCTCTAATTATAAACCTATTTTATTTTACACCAAGTATTTGTTTTCTCTGGTTTCGACAAATCAATAATAAATCGTGTCAATTTTTTTTCAGTCGCATTTTGAAGTGTGTATTTTTTCTATCATTTGCCCTAATTTCTTGCATTTTTCCCAATATTTCTAATACGTTTCATAAATTATCGTGAAACTAATAACGATAAAACTGAATAATAAATGCGTAAACAACATAGTTTGACATCTGCACCTTCTACCAAAAAACGTAATGCACTAATACTAGAATTCTTATAACCTACTTTCAAGTATATCTGTTATCGATTTCTTGTGATTATATTGAAAACCTTTATTTTTTTTCTTCCGAGATATCTGTACAAAAATCAATTTTCACGGAGGAAGTAGAATAAATCTCGGCAATCCGTACATCGATTTTCAATACGAAGTTGTTTATCTTCAGTCATCGAGTAAATTATTGTTAAAAGAACGCAAAAGGGATTAATCACGAACTTCAGTTAGAGAAATTAGCTTATTCTTCTTTCTCTTAAAAATAAACTTTAAAGATTTGCATTATTAACTGAGTTGTTTAGTTCAATAATTGGCTGGCTTTAATAGAAGAAACTAATGCTTATTGGTACGATCATTATAAGTTGCTATGCTTACAGGACAAATTAGGACATTGCGTATTTGAAACTGTTTTTTTTTTCTCTCTTCTGTCGAGCATGATATAAATAATTCAACATTGATGCTAAAGAAGCAGTAATGTAAGTATTTGCTTGAAATGCCTTCTATTTTAATAAATATTTGTTATAAATTAAAGTAATCGAATTATTTTAACTGCAAAATTATTAGGAACTTTCTCTTGCTTGTGTTACTTTGAGTGTTAATGAATGCTTTCTACGAATTAAACAATTATTTTATTAATTTGTTTATAAGATCTTAAAACATTTTTGATTTATGAACAGTATTTTTCTTATTTAGTAGAAAAATATGGTATCTTTTATTTACTAAAAATATAGAATTTGTTAAAGCAATATGCAAGGTGTAATTATGATCGTAAACATGTCTTAAAATTTTTAGATTTAAAGAAATAATTTAGCCACCTCACTTGTAAGGAATTGTATATATTTGGTCAGTCTAATTAGATTGTATTTTACTCATATGAGATTTAGGGATTATAACATTGATACAGAATCGCATAAGAAAGATTGACGATTATACCTTTTAATACAAATATTTTCGCCTCTGTAGAATTTAAATCCAAATAATATTTTAGGAACAAGTATAAGAAGTTAAACTTCTGTCACTATCGTAAATATCAGTTTCCCTTAGTATTTTTCAAACAAGGCTTATTGATATAGAGTAGTTAAAATACTAATATTTTCTTTTAACGTTAATTAAGTTTCTAAAATGATTATTTCAAATATGGAAGTAAGATTTCCGGTACTCAACCAAAAATAGTATATTGATAGAAATGAAAGGGTATAAACAAGTAACGTCATTTTTGTTTTCCATCCTCACGTGATTAAATGTATCGTATTGATTTCTGTTTTCATATATCCTGCTCCCACGTTTAAAAAAAAAAAAATGATCACGACCGTTGAACTTAATTAAGTTTCCACAAAACATCAAACCGCGTTTACGTTTTTCATTCACCAAGTAAGTTGAGGAGATTAGCGAATGTAATTGATAGAAAATAGCGTTGTCAAAACCAAAGCCGTTTTCGGATCAGTAATTGGGGCGTCTCCCTTTTCTACAAAGAATACGATAAACGATTAAAAACACCCAGGAGACTATTTTTCGTACTGTTCCGTAAACATTTTGGGGTAACTGACCCTTGTCTCCTGAAAATTCCTCTGGGAACTAATTGGATGTCGAAAGTATTAAGAGGAAATTGAAGAATAAAATTTCCTTCAATTTCTTTTTTTTTTTTTTTCGTAAATAACGTGTACGTGCTTTTTATTTCTTGGAATTTTTCTTTGGCACGTGTAGAATATAATGAAAAAGAGGTTTTCATGGTCGAGGGATGGTGGGAAATCTGGCAATCTTATATCCCCTCAAAAGCCCTTTTATTAAAATGATGAAGGATACTTAAGACTCGAGGGAATTACTTTTACTCTCTCATTTTCATACACTTAAGCATAAGAAACTGTGAAGGGGTTTCTTTTTTTGATTTTTTTGACCTTTTACACTTGGCAAAGCTTATTAGCAAAATTTAATCATAAATTACTTCAGACTACCGGTAACAAAATAAAAATTATAATATATATACTTAACATAGTTTTAATTAAAATTCTTAGTGCAATGTTTTTTTCCATACGCTAGATTGTATGGATGAAAATATTTGTTATAACCCAAATACGCATAATACTATTTTCATACAATTAAAATATACTATTATTCAAAATGAGCTTAGAATAATATATAAAACTAAAATGTAGAATAATGGTCTTGAAGTTTGGCTACCTCTACCTATGATCCTAAATTCGTCCCAGAATAAAATAGTATACGAGATATAGATGAGTAAATGATTTTAAAATGAAAATACAACAGGCAATATTTCATGCTTTATAAATGAAAATATTAAAATAATTATTAATTTATAAGATCCCTTTCGCGTAAATGAAAAGTTGGATGCATTGCGGAAGACTCTGTGTAAAAATATTCCAATTCACTGTTGAAATAGATCATGCATATTTCAGCAATATGATTATTCAAATTTGTTAAGCTTTTTGAGGAATTCGAAAGATGTTTCAGCTATTCATGACCTATCAAAGAGAGAAAGTTTTGGCGAACGAGCCAGCCATTGTACTGTGTTTACGCTATGATCCAGTAGTATCCGTACAGACATTTCTCCAACACATGGGCGTGAATTATCTTGTGACAATGTGCCGTGTTGCTAGATAAATGGAATAACCACTGGTAGTAAGACATCGGTTATTATATCACTATCGTTATTATAATAATGTTCTTCGCATGATTATCAGTTTCAGTTGGGTATATTTATGAGAAAGTTCCAGAAAACTTGTATACGTAAAATGTTTGAGTAATAATAAATAAACACTTAAAACACATTACGAAATCTCAAAATATTTTGCAATATATATAATACAAACTGTGTTATTCTATTTCAATATCTTACAACATTTACAATATTAAAAAAATTTCTGTGTGTTTTTACTTTTTTATAAGAATGCTTTACTACAAAAATATTTTTTTTTTTTGTCTACGAATTCATATTTATTGTAATGAATCCAATTTTTCTAAGAAAAAAACTAAATATGTTTGAACATCTTTATCAGACTTTCCACATAAAAAAATCGTATTTCACGTTTTTCTCAGAGTAAATATTAACATTATGAGAAGTCTAGTCATAATAATTATAACCTCAAGGCCGTAAAATCTCGCTTTTTCTGCGATTTTAATTAATTATATAATGAAATTCAATAATTTTAAGATGAAATTTCTTTAGTATGATAGTTAATTCACTTTTTCCTCTTAGAGTTTTAAAAGAATTCATTTCATTTCGGCAAAATTAGTTAAAGGAAAAACTTCAAAGTTAATTTAAAACAACTGATTTAGTTAACTATATATATGTATGTGTGTGTAAAAGAATCACAAAACTTTTTTTTCTCCTTCGAAATCAAATAAAATATTTTCATATAATTTTTGATTACTATTTGTCTATATTTGAAAAAATAAACTGTTTGTAAGTTTCAAAAATTTCCCTGTTATTAAGATTTTCATTAAAAAAATTTGTAAGAGTTGTCTGAAGTTTCTGAAAATATATAACTAGACTTTTTCATTTGTAAGAGAAAAATTGTTAATTTATTAAATTTGTGAAAAGATGTTAAAAGAGTCGTTAATGTTAAGAAAGAGCTATTCAACTCAACATACTTTTTCACATAGCAAAATGCTCCAAAATTATTATTGCATTCTGGAATTTTAGAATAATATATTTTGTTTTATACTTCAGTATTGTTTAAATCAATCGTTCTTCTTTTAAAAAAAATATAATCTATC
>BMAW01103087.1:1831031-1846048 GCA_019974015.1 Nephila pilipes
TATGTACAGAATAGAAAATGTTTAAAATTTCAGAAAAATTGAATGATTTGTTTCAGAATTACGAAGTTACAAAGTAACTAGCTCGACAACGCTGGCCTGGAGGCAAGCTGCCACACGACGTGGCACAGAGTGATAAAACTCCTTGATGGTCTCCTGCGGTATTTCTTGCCAAATTTGCTCCAACTGTCGGACGAGGTCATCAACATTCCCTGGTAGATGCAGTCGCCTTCCCATCATATCCCGGACAGGCTCGATTGGAGAGAGATCCGGCTGGCCAAGGAAGTGTTGGACAAGCTGTAAGACAGTTCATAGCAACAAGTGTCGTATGTAATCTGGCATTATCTTGCTGAAAAATAAGGCCAGGGTACTGCAAAAGGAATTGTAGCAAAACTGCTCTCAGAATGTCGTCGACGTACCGCTGTGCTGTAAGTGTGTCTCTAATGACGATCAAAGGGGTCCTGCTCTAAAGGAAAATCGCACCCCAGACCCTAACTCCTGGTTGAGGGCCTGTGTGGCGGGTAATAGTGAAAGTAGGATTCGCACGCTGCTCTGAGCGTCTCCAGACACGTCTTCGATGATCGTCAGGACACAGTTGGATGCGGGATTCGTTGCTAAACACTATACGTCCCCAGTTAGAATCATTCCTAGCACCACTGTATGCAGGCGTGAGTGGCAGGTGGCGTAGCGGTCGGTACGAGGGTAGATTTCGCTCTTTCAGCCGCATATGAATGGTCATGGTGGGCACTCGTGTGTTGGTCGCACGTTTGATGGTTGATAACGAGGGATCCGGTGCTGTGACAGCTGATCTCACAATCACTCTGTCCTCCCGATCTGCTGTGGCCTTAGGTCTATCGCTACCATCATGACGTTGAAATTTCCCATTGCCCACCCATTCTTGCCAGCATTTTATAATCACCGCGTCGCTTCGACCCATATGACGAGCGATTCTCCGATTTGCCCAACCTGCCTCTTTCAATGATACGACCTCTTTCAAACTCTGACAGTTGCTCTTAATGAGCTCGAATCCAGCGGCGAGGCATTTTTTCAGTCGTTGAAAGGTATACTAAATCGCAAAGCAACAGAAAATTTGACCATCCGATTGAGAATCGCTTCTTATATACACCTGCTGAGTGCGCAGTTCCGATGATCTGTAGCTACCTCTATTCATTCATTAGTCATTAAATTTTAATCATTTGCATGCTCGGTCCAAATGTTTTTGCATACGAGATTTCATTATAATTGGGCAGTTCCTTCTTGGTGTGTAATTTTTTTGTTACAGAGTGTATATATATATATATATTCACACATACAGTTTTAACAACAGAGAACAAACTTCTAGTATTGATAGATTTCATCTAGACTACTCTGAATAATACAAGGTCGGAATACTTTTCAAATGCGCTAGATGTCGTTGCTCCTGCGTGATATTTCCGAGGTTTCTAGCAGATATTCTTCATTCCCCACACAAACTCAGCGGCATTAGGATAGCTGATTATACAAATGCATTGCTAGAGGATATGCTTCTGCCGTACCGAGCATCGGAGTGCAAGGAGTCCTCACAGCAGATGTTCGCGCAATGATATTTAGTGAGGCATTCTACCTGTCATAAGAACTTTAGACACCTGCCCATTACAGCCGTGTCGTTTGTAGCCACTTAAGTGCCACATTTGGGTAATTGGGAATCTGCCGTGATAGTCCAGTGTATTGGTCTTCTCCTTCGCCAATCATATCACGCATTGACTATTTCTTCCGAAGACTAATCCAAAGTCAGTGTTTTAAGATATCCCAGTTGTTGACGTGGACCCCGTTGTAGCATCACAGTAACTGCGTGGGAAAAATACGAAACATGCACTCGGTATCTTGTAGATTATTTTGGTTTCCATGTGCTGATGATATGAGGCTGGCATTACAGCTCGTGGATGATAATTTGAGTACCTTCGACCTCCTTGGCAATTTGCTCATCTCCCCTCCTAGTGGTCGATCATGTTACTTTTGTTGATGTCCATTGAACAGTTAAAGCATTTTCACTTAGTGGCGTCCTTTCCTTTCTTATGTTTTTGTGTATTCTACCACATGTACATCTAATTTCTGACTTAGTATTGCTATGTGATTCTGAATTGTCTAGGTTTACCCTACTATCTTCCTATAATTATGCAACCCTGGTATTGAAATTCCACGCACACACACACGCATACACTTGTATTTGTGAATTCATAGAAAGTTTCTGGATTTTAAGGATATAAACGTGTAGTATGCGGTAGAGTTACACAAATATTTTCTAATAATGGGAGAGTTTATTTTTTATATGAAAATATTTTTCGAGTTTAGGTTTTACCTTTTTACATTTTTCGAGCTCAATTAAAATGGTACATTACAGAATATTATATTACAATTCGCAACTATACTTTAACTGGATTTCAGAAACGCACAGTTATAAAATTTCCTTCACAGAATACATTGTCATGTCATATGAGATGACCATGACTAAAAAATCGAGTCAATAAAATCCGTTGTAAGACATTTCATACTTTTTAAAGAATAAAATGAATTCATATTGATATTCAAACGCAGAAGAAAATAATAAATATATCTGGTAAAAGCTATAGATTGGTAACTCTGCCACCAATAACTGAGAAACTCTGGTTCCTTAACTATTCCAATAAACTTCAGTTTCTAAATTCCAATCATTGAAGCCACTTAATACGTAATGAACTTTTAATGCACCCTTAATTATTAAATGCATAATAGCCTTGTTTCGTAAGCACATTTTTCATACTTTTAACAAATTTCGCACGCAAAATCACTATATTACAGTTCAAGAGAGCTGCTTTCACATTCCATTCATTTAAGCTCACATCTCGGAGAGAATTGGAGAATTTAAGCAGACTGCAGGAATTATTAATAATCGTGAGAGAGCATATCTGAGCGTGCAGGTGAGCTCATGAATACTCCTACTTCGAAATGATATCTCTTGAATAAATATTAGTTCATGGCTCATTTTGGAATGATATGAAGCATTTGGGATTAAAGGAGATCATTTTCAAGGTAAAGGTTTCCATAAATAAAGGTGACTCACTTTTTAACAAATACTCATTGTTCCACCTAAAAACTTCGTTGCGAGGAATAGTGAACTAAAACGGGATATTTATATTTATCGTGAGCAATTTAAAAACAAGGAATGAAAGAAAATTGATACCTGCGGTTAATTTTGTAAAATTACTTTCTAATATTGTATTGAGTTCTTGCACATACATATTACATTTAAACGAATAGTTGGGTTAAATACTTTAATAAAGTCAAGAATTAGAAGGAAGGGGCATTTATTTTATTTTATTGGCTTATATTATTAACGAAATAAATATTGCACTGCAGTGTCCTTAAATTTGTAATCGTTTGCACCACTTTATAAAATTAGGTATTTCATGATTTCATTCCATTACAAATTACATCAAATGATTTCGTTAACACATAATTTTAATTAAAAATATTTTAGAATTTCTACACCACCTCACAAATTGTTAATCCATTTTATATCGCTTTTGGCTAGACTTAAAAACTTACAATCTCTAGATTTAGTTGAATCTCAATGAAATATGTTACGAGTAATTTTTAGTTTTATATAACGCACAAAACACTTTTAATAAAAGCATTTGTAATTTTAGGGTAATTAAAATGCATCTCCATTTTTCATTATTTGCATAAATTATTCTCTCTCTTTTAAAATTTGAAATACTCTTTTTAAAAATTCTTTTGTTCAGTTTTAGACATAAAATAAGGAATTAAACTCATGCCTTTTGGAATTGAATAGCAGATAGAGAAGGGGGCGGGGCGGTTCATGCTTAGCGCTGTCTTTCTCCAAGAAAGAAAAAAAAAATTCCATTATTTTTTTCCAATTATGAATTTTTTTTAAATAATAAAATCATTTAATGCCTATGCATGACTTTTTTTTTTTTTATTAAATAACTAAAATAAAAATTTTAAATTTTGAAGCTTTTAAGCAAAGTTAGAATTATAAGGAAAATTTTGAATACAAGAAAATGTCAAATAATATCGTTTTAATAAAAATGAACGTATTCGAAAAAAATCTTTTATTAGTATTAAATTTCTTAAGGCAAATAATACTATATAAATTTAAAAAACCATCGTATTTGAATGAAATTTAAAACTTGTGATAGATAACAGCACTTATACAGAAATTTTCATTAAATTAATTTTTTTTTTCAAAAGTGTGGATTTTTCGTCCCTAATCTCCATAAAATAAAAATTCAAAAAATATTAAATTTTTAAAAAATCATACCAAATGAAAGGGGATTAAAGAAAATAAAATATATGTCACTTAAAAATGTTTTAACAAAGCAGCTAAGAATTATTTTATGTCTACGCAAATTTTAATGTAAATATTGTTTACAGTTTAGAGTCTACACAGAAGCATTTACATTTGTTTATCATATTGTATTCGTAGATAACGTTAAGGAATTGCTGTACAGTAATATATATAATTTGAGTAGAGACTGCAATGATTTTTTTAAATCAATTTTAATATTTAAAGTACTCTTTAATTTCATTTTTGAAATTTTCAAAAGATATATTACTCGCCGATTTTTTAAAACATAGTACTATAACAGTATAAAGAAATATCGAAAGAACTTTCCCTACTATAACAGACAAGTACTCGCTTCAAGTGATTCGTTTCATTCTTCATTTAATGTACTACACGAAGTTGTATTTTTTAATTTTTTTCCCAACATTATCAATATCATTTTATTCCGTTTTTCATAGTGATTCAATTTCATCAATGTACTTTTATTTAGTTTCTAATATTGCTTTCAAAAGCTTTTAACGTTGCTATCCATATAATTATACTTTTAACATCATACAGTAATCTCGCAATTAATTTATTCTTTCTCTTACAAATATGTTTTACTTTTCTATCGCCCTTATTCATTAAATTATCTTAATAAATTTCCAGTATAGAGGCACTTAGTAAATGTTTTCTGAATGAATTGCATTTTATTCATGTAATAGAATTCCCTTTCGCTACATAACATAATTCGTAATTAAATTATTTCAATAAAACTCAAATTAAAGCATAAAATATCTTTTATCCTATTAAATCAAAACGCATGTAAAACACTATCATGAAATTAAATTAATGATACTTTCCAAGTGTTTATAAAATCATAGCATCTTAAAAATACATCTCTTATATATGTCATGTTTTCAATAAATGGAATTTCAATCTTATAAATTTCTTTGCTGATTAATATGCAGGTATTTCCAATAATGTGTTATGTAATTCGATCATATCGAACCGTTAAGAAATATTGAATTTTACCTCCTAAAATTGATTTCTGATTCTGCTCAGATAAACTGCAAGGGTATATTCCAGAGGTAAATTAAAGGACATATATTTACAGAGCAGATAATCTAATAATTTAGGAATGCTGTGTGGGGTTTCCTTAGTCTAGACGTGATTTCAACATTTGTTGACGGTCCGAATGCATGCGCACTGTTGCACACATCACTCGCCCCAGGTAATGTTTTTAATGAGAATGATATGAATTGACACTGAATTTCAATTAATTTGCTTAGGATAAAATTGCCTAAATCAAGGCGATAACAAAATACTAAACTTTTTTTTTTATCAAACAATATTTTATGGACGTATTAGCACTGGAATATCTTGTAAGTTTTGGCGACTGTGGTCGTCATGGTCGACTGTGTGGTCATGTTCACGAACTCCCAGACTGCAATGTTTGGGTCGAGTTTTAGACTTGAGCTCTCATTTTACAAAAGAACCATCACAATTCGGAGCTTAAGCACTTAAAATCTATGGGTATCAAAGTCCTCACGTAAGTGGGGCATGGGAGCTTGGAGAGGAGACATATCAACTCACGTGTCGTCTATGTCTTTTGACTGTGACTCAAAATTACAACATCAATGTCATTAGCCTTCCGGTCACTCATGAGTGTGCAGTTAATTATCAATCAGTCTAGGGCTTTTCTAGAATTTTAATTTGGAACATAGTTTTATTTTCAACTCGGGATAGTTCCCCTTCATAAAATAAAAAGAAATCCTTTGATCAAATTAAATAATGTAACTTTTACTTCGGAAAAAAATAAATAATTTTCAAATTTATGTAAGTTTAACCGAAGAAAGAAATTTTTATTACCTTCTAAGCAAATATTACAAAAATTATATCCATGATCAAATCTTTATATTTTAAAACTCTTTTTAAGCACACTTAAGAAATTTTAAGGTTTTAATTTCACTTGATAGTATACACAATACATTATAAGACTGCTTTACGACACTACAAGAAGTTGATTTCGCAGTCGTAATTTCAGATTTGTAACAGGAGACCAGGAACACACCTGGTGTGTAGAATCGCTTCGACGTCTAAACTTCCCTATCACCATTATTGATGTATATCCCAATTGGATTTAACATTAATCAACTATCAATATTTTACAGGATTGTATTTTATGAAACCATAAATCAGAAAAGATCATAGCTCGCTGATCATGATTGTTGCTACTTTACCAAGAAACGATTGCTTCCCATTTTGTTTATTCCAATGTTATGGAAATGTATGAAATAAGAATAACATTTATATAAAATTAAAGTTTCTTAGACAAACATTGGAACTCTTTCAAAATTAAATCATACAAAAGACATTTATAAAATACAACATATTTTCTATCGGTGCAAAGTTGTAGAAGAGAAGCTACAATATAAACACGTATATTTTGGCTGACATATTATTTCCCTTAACCGATATTGAAAATGTTTCGAATTAATTAGAATGTACATGAATCGTTAACTTAAAAGACAACAGAAATGAAATATTTTACACTGTAGTATCATTTTGATGTTCATTTATATTATTTCACATGAATTAGAAAAGATAAAAAAAAATTTCTGCTAAATAAATCTTCAAAAATGAAAATAAATACAGTATTTTAAAATGTTGACAAAACATTATTTTTAATTTTTGACTTTCCACCCTCAAAAAGTGTTAAATCAAATTCCCTTTTAATTAAAATCATTCTTAACATTAACTTTTTAAAATTCTTAATCTTAATACTTTATTACTGTTTACCATTTTTAAGAAAATTAATTTTTTTGTTATATACGTAACCTAATCCTGTGAATTGATGTTTCAAATTTCACTCCTTTCAGTCTCTGAAGACCCTTACGAGAGTTTATCGCACAGTTTTAATTAATAATAAGAAATAACCGAGATGCCTGGATAACATTTATTCTGCATTGTAATTGATCCTTATGTACATAATATAAATTACTGCTATTCATGGTGGTTTGTTTGATTTCACAAGAAATTCAAGAACGAAGAAACCCGCAGTATCGTAAAGCTTTAATTATTATCCTGGGGTATCGAAAGGTTTCAATTATTACTAAGCAATCGAGATAAGAGCTTAATTTTTATTTATTATTATTAAAACTTCGCTACATAGTAATCATCTAAAGTTACGCACTTATCCCAGAGGTTTTTGACCTTTTGAAGAAGTAATTGAAGAATTCATCATCCTGATCTTCTCCATACAACAGTTTACTTCAATCTACGACTTCCTGAAACGGAACGAATCAACATTAATAGCTGTAATTTACAACATTATGGACATAGGATCTATTATTATATAGAATAAATTTTATTCAGGTAATTCGGTCCTTTCTTAGTAAAAATTAAAACTTTACGATACCCACTCGTGTGTCTGATAAATTTTAAAAAAGGAAGTATTTCAAAGAAGAAAGCAAACCATTATTTTAATTATTTGGGTATTTTCAATTATTTTATAATTTTGAAAGAAACTAATTTTTAGGATAATTATATTTTCCTATTCTTAACGAGTTAATTATAGAAATATGTGTTATGCAGCGTACAAGCAAGTGCATTTTTTAACGATGCACGAAGAAGCAATGTGAGGGCTACAAAGGGAAGACCTCATAATTCAAACGAGAACAACATCTGAGATAGCATCCTACTCTCCGAACTTCCACACCACGTCACGAGGTGTTAGAGCCCTGACAGACTTAATACGTGTCAGTCTATTTCAAGGCGGGACTAGCATCAGTGCTCGAACTCACGAATCGACGGAAACAGCTACAGCTGTGAGTTCATCAACATAGCATCTAGACTACCGTGGCCAAGTGTACGAGTGTAAGGTGGTTGGCTGGTTTTATTAACGTTGCACTAGAAGCAACAATAGGGCTATTGGCAGAATGCCCAAGGAGAAAGAGCTCACCCAAAGTGTGTAGAGCTACAAATTGGGTTCTCAGAAGACAATCACCCCCGTACTCAACATTTATTGGCAAAAAGAAGAAGAAAAAAAAACCCTTTTTTAACAATTTTTAACAGTACAGTAACAAAAAATAGAAAAATGGTACAACATGTTGGAGCAAAGAATAAAGGAATAAAACATAACACGAAAACCAAAATAAAATATAATCAAGTAATTTGTTTACAGATGAGTCATGGTTCAAGCGACGTTCATTTTTGACCTCATTGTTCTAAAAACTTCCATTTTCTCACATTTAATTTTTCTTGCCTTTCTTTTTTTTTTTTTTTTTTTTTGAATGCATATCAATCTGCACCCTATTGACCCTCGTAATTTTGAACCTTGGTCAAGTGACAAGGACGATACCTGTGCTGGCATCCCCTCTCCTAACTTCCTCACCTTGCCATCTGGAGGACTTTGGGCCATGACAGATTTAACGTAAATCAGCCCCGACTATACTGCGGGTCTTAAGTGGCATCAAAGTTTGAACCTACGACTCGACGGAAACCCCTAGCCGCGAGTTCGAGTACCGCGGCCGTACGAGTATAATAATGAAACAAATGATTTCTATTGACTTAACATAAATTATGAAACACTTCAGTGTTGATTAGTTAATTAGTCTCATTTGGAAAAAAAAAGTTTATAAAACGTCACACAATCCTAATTAATCCTAATATCTAACAAATTTTCTTTCTATGATTTAATAAATTTAATTTAATGCTGCATGCCTATTCACTCTAAAAGGGATCATCTTTATTTCATCTTTAGAATTCAAGTGTCAAATAATAGTGAATGTACTTCGTATATATTAAAAGTTGAAAATTAAAATACTAATAGAACATACTTATAACCAATAAAGTATATAATATGTTGTATCAAGTTAGTAAAAGTTTTATTTTAAATAAAAAAAAAGCTGATATTTTAATATTTATGTATTTTATCAAAAACTAGTTCTTAAGAAATCAATACAGTTTTAAAGTACGACCGTGTGTTCTCGGTTAAATTCTAAAAATGTTTAGGGAGGAAAAACAGACTACTGCAAACTATAAGAATTTAATTGTTTTTTTTCTTTCCAAATAACTTACAAAGCTCAGTTTTGGAGGAGCAACAAAAGTAATTCTGCCAACATGAAACGCATTGATCTCCCGTCTGACTCGCCGGCGTGACAGAGCTTTTCTCGTCATTCAACCCTGGTGGTCATACATACGTGGCAGTCTTGAAACATTTTATAAACTAATGTTTTTGGCATAAGATAGCATTACATGTCAAAAAACTTTTTTAGATACATGTATAACTCATCAATCAATAACTCCCGAGACTAACATTGAAAACAACATTTTTTTTGCAAATTTTTTTTTATTCATCAACATAACACCTTTTGTTAATCACCTTTTAGGGTGATACAATCGTTCCAAAGCTTTTCCAAATCTTTTTTTTTTTCTTTTTTTTTTCGCAAGAAATCTTTTTTGTTGCGAGTAAATAGCGATAAACAGCTTTCTGAATCATCGACTCGTTGCTGTTTTTGTTCCATCGAAAGCAATCGCGGCACCCACTTGGAAAAAACCTTTTTCATGCTCAATTTTTCATGAAGGATAGTAAATACACTTCCATATGATATCTGTGTCATCTCAGCCATCTCACGGAGCTTCACTTTACGATCTTTCATTATAATTTTTGTCACTTCACTCACATTTTCCGGTGTAACGGCTTCCGCAGGTCTACCCGAACGTTCCGCGTCATTTGTGTCGGTACGACCACGTTTAAACTCGGCAAACCACCGACAAATCGTTGCTTTTGATGGACAAGAGTCCGGGTAACATTTTTCAATCCATTGTTTCGCTTGCACGGTGTTTTTACCCATTAAAAAACAATGTTTTATCAGAACACGAAACTCGGTTTTTTCCATTTTTTAAACAAACTACAAAACGACTCACTCGACTTTTTACCTTGATCTCACCATTTTCTGACTTTTTTTCTGTGGAGATATGTAAACAACAAAGGTTATGAAAATAGTCCTTAAATAATAGATAACCTGAAAATTACCATATTACTCAAAGGATACAAGAAGTTGACCCCAGAATCTTCAAATGCGTTTCTCAAAATATGCTCAAACAAATTCAACCTCTGGTTTCTAAAAAAGGTCGGAATATTATAATAGAAGTGCTTTTTGCCATTAGCATAAAAATAATTATATAAAAGATCATTGTCTTTGTATTACAAATTTACGAATCGTCAATACAAAAAATTTTACAACATCCAGTGTAATGCACAGTTATAAAAAAAAAGTTTTTGTTGATGGGCCTAAGTTGGCCCTATATAATAGTTAATGCCATAAATAACTTTAAAGCAGAGTGAGAAAGACACTGATATTTAAAAAAGAGTTTATTTTCATTTAAAAGAGCGCAAAACAACGCGATTAGACTTGCAGTACATTACTGGCATATTAATTTCAAATTATGAAAACAGGAATCATAATAGTAACATCATAGGACTCTGATCAACATCAGCCAAGTTTAATGTAACTTCATTCATCTCTTTATATGTATCAGGAATCCGCATTCGACACAGCTAACTTGACAGTTAAGAATCATTATTTATATAATCAGAAAAATAAACTTCGTATGATGTAACAGAAGATAATGTCGAATATAAATTCCTAATTCCTCAATGCCAGATGTGAGGGATGACGTCATATTGGGACACGTAATCCAAAAACAATTACCAATATGGTTCACTCTATTCAGCTCGCGATATGACAACAGTTTTGAAAATAGCAGATTTAGTCTCCCAAGGTACGCTTTTTTTTATAATTATTATTAAATTACTCAATTAAATATGAGAATTAAAGTAAATGATGAAATATGGAGAAATGGACAATAGTAAACTTTTCCGATATTAAAAATAAAGCAAACGATAAATTATTAAATCGAATATATTTATGCTAAATATAATTAAAATTGAAGCAAACGATAAGACATTGAGGTAACAATGATAAACAATCTGGTACGCCAAAAGTGATCCAAATAAACAATGGCCCCTTGGGTGACTAAAAGGAAATAACTATTTACAATTTTCGTTTTAGCTGGATGAAAAATAGCATCCATTTTAATGGTTCAAAGGAAACAAAATTATGATGTTGAGGGATTAAATAATTAACTTAATTTGCATAGTTAACTGAATTCTGAAAAAGAATTTTTCCGTAGTGGGACCCGTTTTAACGGGTAGGATCTAACTAAGCCTATGCTTCAAAAGCCTTTATAAAATCAATATATAAAAATTGATACTTTTCAACGTAAATTTCATAACAAATTTTACTGTAAAATCTTTAACCATTCAAATTATATTGGTAGTAAGATAATATTTGTTAAACATTTTTCCTGCTGGGTTTCTATTATAACAAAAATAACAGAAACAGCCTGAACAAACAATAACAAGGATTTCTCCTTTCACCACCTACTCAATTTTTTCTATCCTGAGCTTTATAGTCAGACAGTTTGCAAATCGTTTCGAATCGTTTGACATCAGATTTAAATTTTTCCCGTGGTTTGATGGCAAGCAAACATAACATAAAATATTGATCAGTGTTTTATGTTTACTCTATAAGTAACTCTACAGATTACTGAGTTTTTTTTTAATTCAAGTATTTCTTTCAGTTTAGAGTTAAATTATCATAGTCAGTTACTCGAGATGTTGTGTGATGTTTGTTTAAAAGTACATAATTAAACATGAAGCTTTTTTTTTTATTTCATATGCATTTATGCTAGAAGTCAGATATTGAATATGAAAAAGTACTTTCCATTATATGATTAATTTTTTTCTGAAACAATATGGAGAATATTTTCAAATTTTTTGGGGGAGTTCCTTAATTTAGATGATTCAAAGCAGACTAGTTTAAAGAATTTTTTCCACTATATTCAATCATATTTCAATTTAAAAAATAAAGAATAACAGTTATGTTAGAATAACTTTGATTTTTTTGTAGTTCATAAATTTCCAATAAACATTAAAATATTCAGACAATTGAATTATTTTGAGATTACTATGCTTATCAAAATTTTATTAATGTGAAGGATAGTAACATTAAAAGAAGAGTAATGTTTTTCACAGTTTTACAAATAAAACTGGATTCAATAAAAACAAATTATACATAAACAAGCTGAAAAAAAATTGCCTTCGAATAATTTCATACACGTATTTAACATAAAAGTTCTTACCCCCCTTAACACCCGTCCATTATATCCTGGTGTTCAAAGGTTAAGCATAATTGGTAATTATGGGAATAATGAATGGCATCTCAGAGTCGGAATGGCGGGGGAAATGATATGCAAGTGTGTGTACAACGGTTATAAATTAAAAAAACATTGCTAAAGAGCGATTATAAACACTTTTATTACCCGAAGATGCGAAAGAAAACTGGGCATAAGAGGAGTTTACACTTTAGTGAAAAGGTAATGAAATAAAAAAGATGAAATGATTATATACAAACAATCCACAATTTTATATTCAATAAAAAACAAAACAATTACTTTTACAAAACGAGTGAATGAGTAATCATTGTTACACTTAAACAAATGTTTAAACTTTTAAATCCTAATTTAAATCTAAATTTATTGCTTCTCAATCGGACAGATCACCAACTTGAGGATTTACCACAATTTTGACAAATCTTTACTTCACGGAGAAAATTCAACGACTTACAATGGTAAAATATTTTGATGTCTTATCAAAGAGTGAGAGAGAAGATAAATAAATAAAGAACAATACAATCTGATCAAGAGAACTTGAATATTTTTGTTTGAGATGAACATGTTTGAGGAATCATATCCTAAATTGTCAGAGGGCATCTTGTTGGGGATCCATTGGGATGAAAGGCATCATTGTTTCATGCGGCTTGACTGTGACACACTCTATAGTCGGTTTCTTGCTGATGACTCTTGCGGCGGGGCTTTAACTCTCTATGGCTGGTGCAGTTGGAGTAGGGATCCGGTGGCAGCACCGCTATAGAAGCAAGCGTAGGTGGTTATAAACGGTAGAGACCTTTTATCTGCTGAATTGTAAGATTGCTTCGTAAGATCTGTTAATTGCTCTTGGATCACATGATCCAGCTGATTAGAAACCTTTCTGTGATTAGTGGTCTTTTTAACCCCTTTTAATATATGATTAATGTAGTGAGCATTACGACTACAGACACACGGAAAACTTTGATTAATGTACTTATGATTATTCAAAAAATTTCGGAACCAGTTTTGCAACTTCTGCAATCCCCTTGCGACTAGTAATTGATGTTTAAAATGTTGGAAAATGGTTTCAAACTTCAATCTCAATTTAAGAATAGCCTTCGACTGCTTTACTGATAAATAATTTTAAACTGTTTTACGACGTTGATGAAAACTGCGTTGACCATTGAACTCAATGCGTGGAAAATGTTGTTGATTTCTACTTGATTGATTCTTACCATGTCTGTTAGGAAATCAACGCTCTAAAAGATTATATTTAGCCTTATGGGGTTTATGCTGAGGAAGACGAATTGCATCGGCGCTGGTCTCCACTTTATTTGTAAGTTGTCTGTACTCGTATTGAGAAACTAGTTGAAGTAGCTGCTCTTTAGTAGATCGTTTCTCATCTCCAGGAATTCCAGGACTGGGGTAGATATTATACGTTGCATCAAATAAGCCTCTGGTATCATCAAATTTAACAATTGCGCGATTTTTAATAAATAGTTAATGAAATCCGCCAGCGATTGATTCGTTGTTTGGTCTAGTAGATGCTGACTTCGAGCCGTGTGAGGTAGCCATAAGACTGGAAATGCTTCTTTTAATGTTGCCTGCACTATTTCAAAGTCAATTGACTCGCCTTGAATCAAATTCGCCGATCACATCATACCAATCGCGCTCTGCATTTTAGATGATTTCATAAGAAGGCGTTATGTAATTCAACCAGGATATTATAAAATATGGAATCATCAGTCACACTACTTAAAAATTCAAACACATTTCCCGTGCCATCAAAATATTTTATAGGAATAATTAATATTTCGCATGGGGATCCCACTTCAGGGGTGGGAACAGTTAGGTACCATTGCAGCGCTTGCCTTTTATTATTTAACTCCACAGACATATAAAAAAATAATAATGAATATGTTCACAAATTCAATTGAATAGACGTCAGAAAAAAAGACAATACAGTTTATTAACTATCTGCACAAAATGTATAGAATCGCTCTCTAATGAATCCCCCTTAACTCACAGCTTAACTTTAGTCTACCAACTCACTCACACTGATTGAGACACTTCTAGAATATAGCTGATTCGACGCCTATTATTCTAACGCTGAGTCATATTTAACGAATTTCACAACAAAGGATTAATTTCAATAATTCACATCAATTGAATTACAATCATTTGTCAGCACACTTCTCGTTATTATCTGTTCCTTTTCTAATACTTTCAATTCTATTTCGATTATATTTCATTACCTCTAATTCTATTAATCACACTTCTTATTTTCAATTGATTTACTTAATCAAATTTCAGTTAGTTGACAAGGAGTTGTAATTTTATGCAATTCAAATTGCAAAAAGTTCTCAAGGTTAGTGAAGAGAAAACTGCGAATAGCCTACCATCACAAAGCCTTATATTTTATTATTATTTTTTTAATCTTTATATGTTAAACTTTTATAACTGTTTATAAACCTTTCTGATATATATATATATATCAGAA
>BMAW01103087.1:1860130-1931280 GCA_019974015.1 Nephila pilipes
TATATATATATATATATATATATATATATATATATACAATATTAATATTATTATTAGCACCATACTATATGTTGAATGTTATTTTTCTTGCTGTATCTTTAATGCATCTACTTCACACGATTTTACAAAATCAATTACATGAAATCTTCAAATAAGACCTAAGTTCAATGAAAGATGAAAAAAAAGTATTTTTTACGTTGCTAATCAATAATTTCCTCCCATTCACTCACTTTGTTTGAAGCACCCTAAATGAATTAGTTTCTAAAAGCAAACCCTAAAAATTAAATTAAGAATTAATTTAACACGTGAAAATAATTAACTTGCTCAGATAAGTGTTTTTCCTCTCCTAACTGGCGATGCATAAAAAGAAAAAGTCAAAAAAGTTCCATCGATGCTATTAGAAAATTAAGTCCATAAATCATCTTAAAAGTACACGTTCAAAATTTCAGTAATTAAAAAGTAAGTAAAATAAATTAAGTAAATTAAAACAAGTAATGAAAAGAACTTTATCTAAAAAAAGCAAATAAAAACTCTTTTAGAATCAAAAATATTAGTGTAAACCCTCAGCAAGTTTCTATTTAGCATTGAGCATGAATTCACTGAGAAAGAAAAAGTTTCATCTCTGCACTTAACAGCAAAAAGAATGTGCGTGTGATATCACCCTTAAGCACACTTGCGCAACTAAATAGCTGCTCCAATTTCCAAAGGTAATAAAAACAACATTTGCAGAGCGGAGTTGTCTTCTTTACTTTAATATTATTTTTTCTATCACGAATCCATTAACAGACAGTTTTCCCATTAGTTTAAATACACATTTACGGAAGTAATGTATATTATCATTACACCGAAGAAAGAGTTGGAGTTTCGCATTTGGGAAAGTTATTTTTAACCTTTTGTTGTTACTGATAAAAGGCAAGTGGTTGAAACGAAAACTAGAACTGAAGAATATAAAAAACTTTAGCGATATAAAAGCAAAAGGTGTTGTTTTCTCTTCTGCTGACATTAAATGTCGAAGTGGTGATAAAACGACATTCCACCGCACCCCCTCCCCTTTTGAGTTTGTTAACAATAATATTTGCTTGGCCGATTCTTCGATGCAATAGACTTGAAACCTAATTTCAGTATTTCTATTCTGCAATGTAACTCTGGTATAAAGTTTTCGAATACCTGTATAACGAAGCGAGAAAAGTAAATAATGAAGGTTTCTTATTAGATTTCATAAAAGGCATTGGAAATGATATCCCTTTTAAATTCTATTTCATTTATGGTACAGTCTTACAGAGCTAAAGAGAATCCAAGCTGCGATTCATTTAACCGGAATAAAATGAATACAAAGTAAATGTATTCGTTTATTATTTATTTTATATTCATTACGAATACAAAATAAATAATTTATTTTGTATCATAAGATATAGAGGATAAAGAGGAAAATGATTTTATTCTTCAGAACTGATAGTCATATTTTTCAACTTATTTATAACATTTTGTAAATACCGTGTTAAATAAGAAATAATTTATCAGGAATAATATAGTAATAGCTTTATTCCTTTAAAATTTCATAGCATTCAACTATCATATTGTGTGTATTCTTTTACCACTATATTCATCTAGCAAAATAGATGTGTGTTTTTTCTATTTTTGCGTTAATCGATTTTAAATTAATATTAACACTTTGAGAAAACTTTGACAAGATGTAATTAAAATATCTGATTAAAAGCATGTATTTTTAAATAGAGAATTGATTTTTCTGGGTCACTGTCTGTTTAGATTGACCAACCATGTCTATGTTTTATGCCATTTAATTATTAAAGTATTTTTCAGCCTGCATATATATATATATATATATATATATTCATCAAATAAATTAATATTCGTTATAAAGTACAAATTTTAGAGCTAAGCAATCTAGTTCACAAACAAGAAACTAAGAATCAAATTAACTACAATTCAAATTTTTAATTAACATTTGAGAAAGTTGGTAATAATTTTAAAATATAAAATTATTAATTAAATCGCAGGTAATTTGTATTTGGAATATGTTTTCATTGAAATTGTTAAAATTTCTCATAAAAATCAGTTAAACACTAACATTAAAAACAATTTTTGTCGTTTTTAAGTTATTTGGAAATCGGTAAGTTTACTTTCCTCAGCATTTGATTATTATTTGTTTACTGAATGTTTCCAGGTACCTGTTTCTGCCCAACTCAAAAATCCCCTAATCAAGAGAAATACGCCTCGTAATTTTCATACACGGTCAGATGACGAAGTCGACACCTGAACTGGCACCATGGATGCACATTTAACACCATCGAGTGTGTTGCCTGTTAAATGTGTAGAGGCAAGTTCTTTCAGCCTCTACACATTTAACAGGCATCACACTCGATATTCAACTATATAAGAGTCTTTGTGAACTTAACTTGTGAATATGACATAAAATTAATTCCAGAACTAAATTATTAATAATCGTATTTTTTTTTTAAAAAAAAAAAAAAAAAAAAAAAAAGTATTTAAAATGTAAAGCGTCTGACAACGAATTTTAAATTCGAGAATATAACTTCCGAATATTTTTTACAAATTTTAAAATCTTAAATAAATTCCGAATTATATTATTTAAACCACCTACTAGTAATGTTCCATTCAATATAAAAAAAGGAGAATTAACAAACAAAGAAAAAATACAAACAAAGAGCAGACAAACAAGTCTGTCCTGTCAAGGACCTACTGCAAGCTAACACGCAGATATCACAGCCACACTCCCTGGGGAGACAGGGATTAGTTTTTCCCCTGTAATCATTGAGGCTTTGCTACCGAACTTCTATGACAACCGTGAGAAACGATCCTAATCTTCTGAAGGGAATATATGCTGTCCTTCTGACAGTTAAGATCGTAGGGGATTGAAAGGATGAAAGACTCTATCAAGTTACTGATTTAGAATGATTCCTTGTTTTCATTAGGAAGATATTCTTTCATTTTGAACAAAATAACCATCAAGAATCGAAGAGAGGATCATTTAGATACTTTACATATCTATAATCTGGATATAATTTTATTTCTTTTTATCAACGTTCACAAAATTGACTTCGAACTAAAGAGTTCATATCGCTACCTATCGTTTACCTACAGTTGAAGACTATATTAATATCTACGTGGTAGAAGAACACTAGAAAACTATAATATTATCTACATAGTGGAAGAACAATAGATCATAATAATATTTACATAGTATAGAAGAGCATAACCATATACATAGTGAAATAATAAAGCTAATAACAAATAAAAAAAATAAAAAAGACTCGCAAAAATAATTAATTAAATGCAAATTAGGTCAAAAGAATTAAAATTTAGCAACAAAACATAATACTGAAACTTTAAATATCATAATAACAAAAAAAATATGTAGAAATAATTTTTAGAGAATAAACCTTAAATAGTGTAAATAACATTATTAGGAAGAAATCATTATTATATTATTGAGTAAATACCATATACACAAAGCTATATAAATATACATGCAAAATCATTGCAAATAAAGAAAATGCATAAGAAAACACAAAGTTAACTATATAAAGAAAAGAATAGTAGAAGAGAAAAAAAAAGGAGAATAGAGTAGAAGAGATATAAAAAATGAAACTTCTAAATATTGAAAAAAAAGTTAAAAATGTGGTATATATATATATATATATATATATTCAGCCTACCAGCTTCCCAATTCAGCCTACCAGGAATTATAGATTTTATTTTTGTAGATTTTATCGCTGAATTTGTTTACATCTTTTAATCATGAACTTTTTTGCAATTTGGATTTCCTAATTCAGCCTACCAAGTCGCAAAGGGGGAAGGTTGGTACCATTAAACTAGTTTAACCCCGCTTAATTGGTCCTCAGCCCGATATTGCTTTTTGACTTGCTGGGTTCCATATTTTCTTTTATTTTTCTTTCATTGTTACATTTCTTTCTGGTTTTTTGTCTTTTTAATTATTTTAAATTATTCTTTCTTAAATTTTCAGTATATATATATATATATATTTGTAATAAATTAATAAATTATATAAAATACAGATTATTTCTATAAACCCTTTTAAAATTTATTTCGAACATAAAACTAAAATACTATTGAATTAAAAGAAAAACCAAAAAGTTTAAAGGATAATCAAAAGTCAAATTACAAGTATTATCAAAAGTAAAAATTCTAATGAAAATAAGCTGAAAATGTACTCAAATGCATAAAACAAAATATTAATTAAATACAATCAAAAAATATTATAAGCAATTTAAAAATCAAACAACACTAAAATCCTGGAAAAGCAATAGAAAAAAGCAAATGAGAAAAAAAGTTGGAGACAAAATAATTATATAATGCTGTTCAACATTATGTAATATAATTATATAATATAATTACAAAACATAATTAAATAATGTTGGAACGGAATATAATGTTTGTTTATACCAGTATTATGGATCTAACCATCACACTTCAATGAATTATATTTTAACAAGATGGTATAAAACCAAAAATCAAACAGAAATACCAAACAAAAATTCAGCCAAAAGGAAAAAAAAAAGAAATTAAATAAAGGAAACAGATTCAAGACCTAAATATACTAATATAATCATAAAAATGATCTAAGCCATATTATTTATATACCATTTAGTAACTTTAAATTAAAAAAGAGTTAAAAAATCATATCACGAAAATTCAGTAAACTTAAGTAGAGTGATATACTTGTTTCTTACCTGTAACACACACAATGACCAACAAGTACTTCTTAACCAAAACAAATTCAAGCAGAGGGATATTCTTATAATTTCCCACCGACACGACAACATGATGCTTAACCGTAAAAACACAAAAATTTATCAAATTCAAGCGTGTAATATTCTTATAACTTCTCTCCAAATCAGAGCCATTATGCTACTATCTATAATACATTAACCACAAAAATATATTGTTGATTGGTTGATTTAAAAATTTTACACTTAAAAAATTATTTACCTGAATGTACTTATCTTAAAAATAATAATTACAGATTATTGCAATTTACAATTAAACAATATTTTTAATTTTTTTTAAAAAAATATAAGGATAGATATAATCATACTACTAATATTAAAAGAAGTCCTACAATAAAAATGTGTTGCTCTCTTTTAAAAAATAATACAAATTATATATATATATATGTGTGTGTGTGTGTGTGATATGCAAACAGGTCTTCCTTCTCACTTTCTGTGTATTCTGGTAGATCAAATTCTATTATTTGAGAGATATGGCATAATTTAAATTATAGTCAAGTATATTATCCAATAAATATTATTTATTCCGGTTTCAGACACTTTACACTTGATAAGAAGCTATGTTTAATTAACGGAAGCTAAGGCAGTGCATCATACATAGCGAGCACACAGCGAAACGTATCATTAAGCGAAAAGAGAGAAAAAGAGAGTGACCAACGGCAAGAGTCGGCTTTCTTACCCGAGAAAAACAGGATTCCCCCCTCCGAAATTCTGTTAATGAGCAATAAAAAGGGGCTTTTGATCTTAGCCTTACACGCTCAATTTTACGAAACGGAAGATTAATAGCTAGAGGCAAAGCTGTAGCTAATATGTGCATGAAAGTTGGTTGGTAGAATTTTGTTGTGTGTTAAAAATGAAACGTGTATCCAAAAAGAAGAAGAAAATTTAAAAGGAGGATTCATCTATTTTGATTAAGAGAGCCCACGATATCACATTCTATTCTTCTCTTTCGTTATTTTTGTATAGTTTCACTTTTTATTATTACTTAACTCTTATACGTATCTATTAATTATTTCACAACTTCGTCTAATATGCTCTTCAAATATTTAGTGCCCCGTCAAATCAATATTTACCAATGCCCTTTCAACACAACAACCTTTTCCCCAGAAATGTGTAATCGTTTTTTCTTTTATCCAATCGAAGCGGTTATCTCTTTCCAGATCTCTATTTCTTCAGAAAGAAATGGATACAGAGTTGTAAAAATACCATAAAATTTTTCGTAAGAAAAAAAAACCCACTTACATTCGTGTCTTTCGCAGTCAAATCTCCCAATAACTTTATAGTGTAAACGAGTTCAGAATAAGGAAGTCGCCTCGTTTTATTTTTTATTTCAAACTCAAACCAAAAAAGAAAAATACTTTTTAAAGTTTTTTGTTAAATATAACCAATTTTCTGGAAAAATACTGTAAAACAGAAGTAGACTTGGGAAGTGCGTTCGAACAATTGGCAACAAAGGTAACGACAACTGTTCTCTAGAAACTTTATTTTTAATGACTATATTCTTTCCTAGAATCAATTGCAAAAAATTTTTAGTCTGAAACTTCTGAATTATTTTACGATAATTCCTATGAAAGCAAATGTGGATTTTTACGACGTGCGCAGAAAAAATACTTTTCGAAAGTTCTCTCACATGTACATGATTCAATTCCTAGAGGAGACAACATGTGACATGTATTCCTTGGAGAAATAACTTCAGGGGAATGGAATTCTTTATTATGTTTACTGGTATGAATGATTACTCTCCTTATAAGGAAAGACACTTTAATCTGTGTAAGATAAGAGATTTTCGGTTTATTGCAACTCAAAAAGAACAGAACAAATACGGTGCTAACAATTAATACAAGTTCATCAGACGATTATTTTTAATTACTTTTCAATTTTTAGCAGACACCCAAAAGTAATGACCCGTTTTAATAGATAATTAACGCCTTCTTAACAAAATATTGTGATTGAAAATCCCACGTACCTTACTCAGTTTAATATCGGTTAAATATTTTTGGAATTAATAAATTATATTTTGTCGGATAATATCATTTTTAAAGTCAATTATGTCATGAGAAGAAAGTTATTATTACCCAGTTTCACAAATATAAGAATAACACATACGTGTTATTGTATAATTAAGAACCTGATGCACCGTACTTTGTTGCATAATACATGTTATCATAACATTTTTGTGGCAAAAACATTATTTCATAATGAATTTGAAATTATCTAGAAGTAATGTGTTTATTTAAGCTTAATAATTTTTGAGTGGTTTCCTTAAGGGGACTCGGCACCTTTTGACCATTTTTTTTTTACTTAAGTGTTTAAACTTATCTTTTGAGTATATTATTAACAGTTACTATTAAACAAAATAATTTTACCTTGAAAAAAAGGGCTTAATTTGATAAAAATTTAAAAATTAAATTTTTTTAAAAAATTTCAATGATTTTAAAAATTTTTTCTTCTTTCACAATTATCATTATTTTGACACCAAAATTTTTTCTGGCTCATAAGAATATATGTAACAACTTTAGGGATTGATTTTGCAATAAACAAATTAGTTTTTGAGAAAAAAATTAATAAGCATACATCTATGGAAAATAGGTCAAAAACATGATTTCTGCTACATTTCCTATTATAATATTTTTTTCTATTCAAAATATTGAAAAATGGATCAATAATTTTACTAAGCACATCATAACAAACAAACACACCAAAATTCAAGTTTTTTTATAAATATCTGTTAAAGTTTTGTAGTTTTAAAGACCATGGTTTCATAAAAAAATCCCAAACTGAGAAAACGCTATTTAAAGAATAATAATCAGTAAAAAATATCAAAACAATGTCTAATTTTTGCAATAATTTGTCGATATAATGTATAGATATATACCTTTAAAATAAAGCATAATATAGTTCAATTTGAAAGCATTTAACAAAAATATAAGCTTTTATAAAAAGTTTGTCTGAACCCGAAATTGCGAAAAATTTGAAAATCTTCATCTGACTGCTCTTTGAAAGAAACCTATATTAAATATATTTAAAAATAAATGAAATATATAAGACAAATAAAGTAAAAGTATATGAAATGTACAATGGAAAATTTATTTTGCTACTTAATTTCAATATCTTATATAACATAAAGTAAAACATGTTTAATCTAAATTGTAGTATATTTTCAATCAGCTCGTTTCAAAACTTCGCACAGCTATACCAGAGGTATTAAGTTACATTTTGAGCTAAAAATTGAAAAATCGATATTTTCATCGATTTTCGGCATTTGAAAGGTGCCAAGTCCCCTTAACAGCTTCAGAATCAAGAATTCTTTACATTTTACCTGAGGAATAATCACTAGATTACAATGTAATTACTTATTAAGTTCAATAATAATATTATAAGTAATTATCTTTTCACTGTTCAGTTTAGTTTTTTATTAATGTCGCACGATGCAACACGAGGGCTATTGGCAACGAACCTCGTAATTGCAATTTTGAATCACGGTCAAGCGACGTTTGAGCTGTCATCCTCCTCTCCTAACTTCCACACTACACCAACGAAAGTACTTTGGACCCCGATAGATCTAACTTACATGAATTCCGGCTACACGGTGGATCTTTAGTGGTCAAGGATCGAACCCGCGACTGAACGAAAACCACCGGCCACGAATCCGAAATCATGACCACTAAGCTATCGCGGCTGTCTTTTCACTGAAACATTTATAAATCAACTAACTTTTCTTATTAATCAGGATATATCAGTTTATTGCCTTTTTTAATAGTTTATTTCAAAAGAAAGCTTTATTCTTGAGTTTAAAGGTTATTATAGTTGACGGCATGTCAAAAAATCCCTAACCGGATGATGGATAACGATAAATCTTCGCAGCCATCTGCCATATTTTTTAAATAGTACCACGATCTCATATATTTATAAATAAAAGAATATTCAAGAAATTAATGAATATTTTATGAAAACCAAGTTTTCTAGTTCATGTCAGTAAACCAATATTTCCTAAGATATTATAATAAAATATTCATGAAAATGAAAAATCGCCCACACATTGCCTCAAATTTTCGAATTCCATTTGTAAGACCATGAAATACGAATACATAAAAAATATCTTTTACGGGAAGAGCAATGAGTAAAATGTATTTAATAAAGGATTTTTGAAACCAAATTTAAAGCAAAAATTTCAGAGACATTCAAACCTGATTCAGTGGAGAAAAGTTTGATAAAGTATTACACTTACACAAGTTATATACTTTTCAAACTAAATGAATTTAGTTACTCTATTGATGTCATTTTATTTACTTCTTACAAAAATATTCAATAAAAAAATATGAAGTCTTCAATTATTATTTTACGACGTATGGAGTATTACGTCGTCTACCTGCAGAAATGAAGTCTTTGTCCCTTAAAAAGGTTTTAAAATTCTCACTGGTGTAGTGCAGAAGTTAAGGGGGTGAAGCACCAACTCGGATCTCGTCCTCTTCACTTCACTGCTATTCAGAATCGAGAGGTCTGTTGACAATATCACTTGTTATGTTATAGGGTGATATTAATTAACATTCAGTCAACAATCAACCAATTATTATTCTATACATAAATTGTTTTCGCATTATAGAATTGTTCTAGGCTTAAAAAAAATTTCTTACCCATTCAAACAAAAAATATTTTTGTTCATCTTAACTAAGACTTAAAAGTCTTTTGTTTATTTAGCAAGTAATATAGTAGTTATAAATAAAATCCTTTACTTTTATAAATCGCCCTATGCCCTTTAGGTATCTGCCAGCGTTTCTGAGACAATTCTGGACTAAAGTTTACAGTTTTTTTTTTTACTTTATTTTGAAGCCCATTCTTTAACGTTTCTAAATTGTATTTGTTTTCCTTCTACGATAAATAGAAGCGATTATATAATTATAATTATATACAAAAGTTTTTTTAAAACAATGAAGAAGAATTCGAAACTGGAAGTGTTGCCGGAAATAAAGTTTTCACTGTTTTACTCAAAGTCCTCTAAATTAAAAATTTATTTATAAGATCTCTATTAATAAGTCACAACAATTTTATGTAGTTTTTTAAATCATTTTTATGCGGAATATTTTGTATTATTAATCAATTTAGTAAAATATCGAACCTTTAAAAATCTTTTTTGAAGAATGCATTTTTTGACAAAATTGTAATACGAAAACTTAATATCTCAAAAAATTATGAATATGTTTCCTTAAAATGTTGTATATATATACTCCAAGAGCTATTAAGGCAAAGAACCATGGAATTAGGTGTAATACTTTTTTTGCTTTTTAGTAGTTTATTGTTATCGATCCCTATGAGAATTTGTAAAATTTTAATTTTTTTAATTAAAATTTTACAAGTTCATAGGGATCGATCATAGGATCATTCATAGGATATACGATCAAACATAACTTCGTTGTAATGGAAATGCTTCTAAGATTATAGTAATCACCTAATCCGTGTTTTATGTATATGTTGAATAAAAAAAATTAATTTACAAATGCAAATTAGAATTTCATGTAATACGTTTTGCTTTTTGTTATTATTTTCATCGAATCTTACCTTAATTACTAAATTTTAATGGTTATAAGCGTTATATATTTTTCTGATTGGTGTTATTCAATATTCTGAGTCATAATAATCAAGAGAATATTCTAAATTGCTGCTAAGAAATTCTTTTAAGAAAATTTGTCTCTTAACCCAGAAAGATACCTTAAAAGCATTAATATCACAAATCCTAAAAAATAACCACAATTTTCGGTTTAAGATCTGAAAGAGCACCCTTCTAACATTATTTTTGACGGAAATATCAAATAGAAAAGTATTAAGATAATGGACTCCAGAAATCAATTGCCATGGAGCACACGAATGCTTTGTAGAACCGAGAATTGTTCAGAAAAAAACACCTAATGGAACCCATTACCGTAAGACGACGCTTGAATTCCCAGAATTCTCTGGACGAGGATTTATTGAGAAACTATAACTTGCGGTGGAGAAGATCTATACCATTGAGAGGAAGGGAGAAAAAAAAAAGGCAGACGCCCACATAAAGTCACCGAGACCAGAAAAGAACAATATCCTCCTATTACAATTATTTTCTTGTACATGATGAAATATTTTTCTCTTTCAGGTAAGTTGATACGTACATTTATATTATGTTTGTGTGTGTTTGCAGTTAGTCAGAAAAAGCATTTGTGGCGTATTTCCTCAGCCATCTTAAATTCTAATTAAATAGTCAGTAATTTCAAAACTCACTTTGAAGATACGTAAGAGCAAGGCAAAACAATTTATTAACTGACAACATAAAATACATAAGGTAGCTGTCTCTCAAAACCTTAATTCTGACAATAAATTCTTGGAATTACCATATCACTGAATCCGATTCATACACTTCTAGATTATAGTAGATTCACTTCCAACGTAAAAGCTTAATTGCAATGATTAAATCCAATTTACAACTAACTATCAGCTGGTCGTTATCCTGTATCTCCTTTCTTTTTCTTTCAATTCTATTTCGCTTATATATCACTAATTCTAACTGAATTCACAACACTTCTTATCTTAACATAACCACGCTTCATTTGGGTTATGAAAAAAACTGTAATTTTATGCAATTTTAAATTACCAAAAAGTTCCCGAGGTTAGTGAAGAAAAAATTACGAATAGCTCAACGTCACATATTGCACTTCGTTTTTCTATTATTTGAGGCAAAAATTTAATGAGAAATCAGAAAATGCTACGGGGAAATTGGTTTCATTTCCCTGTAGCATTTCTAGTGGTTTTTCTTTAATTCATTCAAAAAAAAATCTTTAAAGAATTCTTATTGATATTAGACATATGAATTCAAACGATCTCTATGTGATTGCTGTAGCCGAATGGTTATGGTCTGAAGTACGTGTCCCGAGAGATTTCAGTCAAAACAAGTGTTCGAATTGTGATTCCACTACAGATATCTCATTTAGGTGAGTTGATATTTGTTAACTCTTTCGGGGCTCATGGGCTTCTTGATGGAGAGAAGTGGAAGTTAACAAAATGGGGTATGAGTTTCATTTTGGTATTCCAAGGTCTTTTGAACTGTGATTTATAAACTCATTCTCTATTCACGACTATCTGGCTTTTATTTAATTTAGCTGCTAACTTAAGGTATAGCTGTCATCTGATTCTGATGCCTTAAAGTCTTATTGAAGAAAATATCAATTACTCTTATTTCAGAATCTTGTTCAATTTATTAAGAATAATCTGTGTTTAAAAGTATATTTTTCTAATGAAAAATTGATGTCTTTCTGATTTATATAAAGCAAAAATTTTATTCATTATTAAATAATATTATGCTTTTTTGTAAAATAAATAATTAAACATGAGGCTAAGTAAATTAAATCCTGAGTCTCCCATACGAGATTTAAAAAAATTACTTATTTCAGTAACTTGAATCTTATAAATTTTGTAATATTGTAAATTTGTGTTTTCAGAATCAGTATAAATAGAATTATGAAATTCTATTTCCTGTGAATCTATTTCAGTCTTTTAAGTATATAGTCGTGGCCACTGTAAC
Source organism: Nephila pilipes (assembly GCA_019974015.1). Classification (NCBI taxonomy): domain Eukaryota; kingdom Metazoa; phylum Arthropoda; class Arachnida; order Araneae; family Nephilidae; genus Nephila; species Nephila pilipes. Next base: position 1,872,467 of record BMAW01103087.1, read on the forward strand.
TGAATGGTTATGCTCGTAAGCTCGTAGAGAATGAAGTCTTGCTCAAGCCACATGCTTGAGTCCTGGCTCTTTTAAGGATCCGGAATATAAAAGAGAGCGATCCATATTAAATCTGTGGGGACTCATTGGCGTGGTGCTGATACGAAGAGGGTGGGTGTCACCCGCTCAAATATCGACTTCCAACGTATCGTAACGAAACTTCGTCAAAGTGTATTGGTTGTGAATATTGGATTTTTACTTCAAGAAGTTGGGTTTGGTTTTATTAACGTCGCACTAGAAGCAACAACAGGACTATTGGCGATGGACCTCGTAATTTTGAACCTCGGTCTAGTGACAAGGACTATACCTGAGCTGGCACCCCCTCTCCTAACTTCCACACCACGCCAATGGGAGGATTTTGGGTCTCGACAGAGTTAACGCGCATCAGCTCCGGCTATCTGGCGGGTCTTTGGTGGCACAACGCTCGGACCCCCGACTTGATGAAAACCGCCGGCCGCGAGTTCGCGACCATGACCACTAAGCTACTGCGGCCTTGCTTCAAATAGAAACAGGCACCTGGAAATATTCAGTCAAAAAATAATTAAATTCTCTTATAGAAATAAATGAAATACTAAAACCAAAATACTCATTTGTTCAGATAGCTTACCAAGCATCCGCCTCCTCTCAAATACAACCAATAAATTCCCATATTCAATTAATATTAATTGGATTAATGCTCATAAATAAACAACAAAATAGTAGATCCCTTTGCTAAAATCGTCTCCACAGACGTGAATTTGCCTGTTTCTTGCTCATACGTTAATTTTATTTATCTCAAAAAATTTCTCATAAACTGAGGGATTCACTACTCAACATCTAACACAGGGACTACGGCTCAAGAAGCTTACATTTAACAAAGCTTAAGATATTAAAATACTATGGGAGGACTTTGGGAGTACTATGAATAGAACAAGGCCATAAAAGCTTAATCGATCCCTGTTCTATTTATAGAACTCAATCTTTAATTAAATATGACCCGTTTGTCTGATATCCTCACAGATTAAAACTTAAAACTAACCTTAATTATCTTTACTTTTCTGACAGAGAGGTGGACCACATTGTGTTTCTCTGCCCATTTACAAGTGAACATCATCCAATTAAACATATTGAAACTTGAAAGTAAATTTAATTTCAAATTCTACGCAATAATCCTACGACTCGTGCTAAAGTAATGCCTCGTTTAAAAATAGCTTCAAACATTTCGGATCGATCGGAACACCCTTTACGCAAATATTAACTCCAGGGCACTCTGATCCCTTACAGTAATTCTTATTTCGGGGGTTAATTACAGTATCAATTTCTATTTATACTTTTCTCGTTGTACAACTATGACTCTGCATATAAGTTGGTATGTTGTTTTGGGATTGTGAGCTTTTATAATTAGTCACAGTTTTATTTATGTCTTAAGATTTTTTTCTTAACCCCTTTTTAGATGGGTTGTTGCAATAATTAACTTTTATAGCTTTTGAACACTTATTCATAAGCTTTCCAGCTCCATATAGCATATTTCTTCGGTCTTGAATGTATTCCAAGATTTCATGCTATTCTGTCCTTCGAAAAGCTACTTAATTATGGTTTCTTTTCTCTCCTTATGGTCTATATATTTGTCTAACGAAAATCAAAATATACTTTGGAGTTACAGATAGTGTTAAGATTTAACTTTTGAAAAAAAAAAAAGATCAACACAAGAAAGGAAAGGGCTCTTTGGAGTGACTTATAGAGATGCGAGCGTCTAAATTTTTAATAGATTTGAAGTGAAAGAAAATGTCCTTCGGGGTCAATCTGGCAATGACAAAACGATTCAGAATGAGCATGTTATGTAGCCATTGGTAACAACGTTAGCTAAAAATGTTAAAGTTCATATAACACACTTTAGTGACAAACAATTTTTGTTCAGGTTAAAATTTAATTTGTTTAAAAAAATAAAATAAAAAAAGATCTCATAATTACTTAAATGAGATCAGAACGGTATCTTTATTCATTCTATTATTTTATAATATAAAGTTGATTTATTACATTAATTTTAATTTTAAAAAATTGCATAGATCTCTTATTATATTTATGGTATTTACAACATAACATCTATCGGTTAGATTGGTGTGGAAGAATGGAGAAGGGGACCCAGCTCAAGTGTCAACCTCCTTTCTTAATCGAGGTTCAGAATTACGAGGTCGATCGCCAATAACTCTTGTATTGCTTAAAAATATGATGTTAATAAACAATCAAATGTAACATTAACAAATAGCAAGTTATATTACTTTATCTAGGGCTCACATGAATAAAAGTTAATAATTATGAAGTGGCTTGAAACTTTCTTTTAAATAGTTATTTAATTTTAAAATTAAATTCATTGCACTTTTTTTTATCGGCTAATACCAATAGTTTGTTTTATAAATTATTTTATTTTTCCATATGAGCAGAAAGTGCTTTCAAGGTAGTTTGTGTCTTTTTCTGCTTAAATAATGTAAAGTATTATAAACTTTAGAAAGAGAATATATATATTAAGATTCCTTGGACGAGATTTGGCAACACCTTGTCACAACCTAGTTTCGCAAGTTAGAAACCCAACTTTATCCACAACAATCCTTTAACCCTCTGAGGCATGATTTGTAATTAGGACAAAATAAACTTTTCACATTGTTGCAAATTTGTAGATGCGACTCTTTCGATCTGTAATTAAGGAACTCTTGCACTGAAATTGAACGGGCTACCATAACAAGACACGAAAGATTTAATACCGTCCTCTAATCCTTTTATAATTAGCTGAGGCCCGTATCATTTCTTTTTGAATTTGTCTCGAATAACCTAAATAATCTTGCCAGAGGCATCGAGGATTTCTCTAAAGAAGCTAATTTTCGAATGTGGTCTGAAACTGTCCCGCGGGAAAGTTCGAAGTTTCTCCCTCAGGAACATTAAAGAATTAAAAAGCGAGCATTTTAAGTGGATTTCATTTAATTAGCAATATAGTTATTAGCTTATATTTTAAAATATTCTTTGTTGTTTATTCAAAATAAAGTAGCTGTGGTAGCCGTGTGGTTGTGGTTGAGAGCTCATGGCTTGCGTTGTTTTCGTCGAGCCTTGAGTTCGAGTCCTGTTGTCACTAGACCTAACATGTACCGGGGTTGATGTACGTTAAATCTGTCGTGACCTTATGTTGGGATGGTGTGAAATTTTGGAGAGTGGGGTGTAACTCGACTGTCACCCTCGTTACTTGACCAAGGTTCAAAATTACGAAATATGTTGCCAGTAGTCCTTGTGTTACTTTTAAGTGCGGTGTTAATAAACAATCAATAAAGAACAGCGGTAGTAATTAAATTAATTTTTAAAGGGATGTAATTAATGAAATTCACAAAGCAATAAACGTGAATGATAATAGCCTTTGCTGCTCTGTGTCCCATAAAACCAATCAAGCAATCAACCAGATAATCGAAAAATTCGTGGGAGTTAATTCTATTGTTACAGAAGAGTTTTCTGTTTGTTGTTTAACATATTTCATTCTGAATTTCCTTTGTTACCTGAAATTGTAAAATTTATTTCATTTAAAATTATAATGATGTTATTTGTTGAGTTTGCTTATCTTACAGGTTAAGCTTTTCAATTTGCAAACCTTATTGTTTCAATTCTTAAACCTTGATATTCATTTTTATTCATTATCGCGTGGCTGATATAAGTAAACTCATCAGTGCTGGAATACAGTTAGATTATTTATTCATCAGTATAACGCAAAGTTTTAGTTATTACAAATAAATAATTGAAATATCCAGATAAAATATATTTTGCATTTTAATTGATCCTTATATGCTTAACTACAGCTAATAATGTTAATTTGTTTTGTTTCAAGAAGCCGTAGAGTGAAGTACCCCGCACTATGGAAAGACTTTATTGTAGAACTCGTCAGACTGAAATAAAATTCAATCTGACGAGTTGTACAATAATATCTTTTGAAAGGTTAACAAACGCTGGCCAAGATGTATAACTCTACATGGTGACAAAATAGCAAATTCTCAAGAATAATAAGTGTTATAATAATAAGTCATAGTTAAAACCTTATCAAAATAATAAGTCATAGTTAAAACCTTACGATACTGTGAGTTACTTCGATCTACGGTTTCCTGAAAGAAAACAAATCAACATTAATAATGTAATTTATGCTATGCACATAGGGATTAATTACTATGCAGAATAAATTTCATCCAGTTATCTCGTTTATCTCAGTAATAAAAAAAACTTCATAATACCACTTAGTACATACGCGTTACCCTGAAGTAAAAAAATAGGAAAAATAAATATTACAAATGTGTGAAGAGAAAAATGCATGAAATGAAGATAGAAAAAAAATTAATTTATAAATGTGTGAATATAAGAGAGATGCAAGGAAAACAGGAAATGTTATAACGCAAAAGTAATTACAGAAAGTCTCTTGTGTTTCCAATAAAAAGTTGTTACAAATTCGAAACTTAGACTCATTAAATATTAAATTCTGAATTTAATATCTAAAATATGTTAATGTTAGGATCCATTCAATACATACGCCCACCTATATTTATTTGAATGTCTTGAGAAATGGACATTTTTTCTTATATGTATAAAATTGATATATTTGTTTTTATGTTAAATTTTAAAAAGACTTTTTAAAGAGACTATTGCTTTTTAGAATTCTAAATTATAAATATGCAACATAATTTTTTTCCTGCTTACTACGTCAAACGACACTAAAAGGATTTTTTTAAAGCAACAAAATACTTGAGAGTTTTCGGTATCTATCGAAGAAATTAATTGGCATATTTATTCACTTGACAAAAGTCTATTTTCCAAAGTTAGTTAGAAATAGAAATCGAAAAAATTGACAGGAAAAAAAACCAAATCCTATTGTGTGTTTCATTATGGAATATTATTTCAAGCTTGTGATTCAAAGAACAACTGCTGACGCTTGATAAAAGGTATATGCCTGGAAATGACAATGCCTTTTGAAGAGAAAGGATCTGTTAAAGAATTGAAGCTCAGAGAGACAACATATCTCTGAATGTGAATTCTATTCGGGGAACGAAACAAAGAAATAGTAAATACTAAGGTGGATCAATATTCGCTCTGCTTGATAGTACAAAGTGAAATAAGAATGCTCAGAAGTACACGTGAGAACAAAATCATAAATCCGTCAATTCAGATAGGTGAAATTACGAAGTACAGAAGGCTGATTAAGATTTTGTAATACAAATTTTTGAAAAAAAAATATTGAAATTGGATTTGCTATTTTCATTTTAATATGTCCTATCGTTTTTTTTTTCCCATCAATTAATTTCTCGAAAAAGTAGAATTTTTCAAAATGAATATTAATTAGCGAAAAATAAGCATAATTCCGAGGCCCAGGTTCTACAAAAGCAGTTATTACCAAGAAAATACCTTCTTTAAATTTCTAATGCATTTTTATTTTTGCAAGATAAATATTTTGAAGTACAAAAGCAATGCCAAAATGTCAACAACATTAAGAATGAAAACCAATGATTCAGCCATAAAAATTTAGCATCAATTATTAAATTTAGTGTAAGAATAAAAGCGAATGATAAATTATTAAAGTATAAATTAATATTCTGTCGAATATTAAAATAAAAGACGATAAAATATCAAACTAAGTATATCTTATCAGCGTAAATATGCATTGACAAACTAAATGAAATTATTATAATCATAATGTATTATAGAATAAATCTTTTGAACCTTAACCAGACGTCCTTCATTTCATGCCTACACATTTTTGTTGACACCATTTTCTCGAATCAACAACATGTTGCACATGTTAATAAATATATAATGACTTCAGATGTATAAAAACTATCAACACCTTCCCTTTTCAACTTCATACATAGAAAAAATTTCTCTACAATTACTTGGGCCGTGGTAGTAGAGTGATCATGACAGCTCGAAGCAGGTGGTGTTCTCGTCGAATCGTTAATTCTAGTCTTTTTACCCCAAAACGATTAAACCACTCAAAAACACGTGCACATGATATATATTCATTACCATACACTTCTTTCAACAAATTATGTTTGAATAGCGACTTTTACAAATTTCATATGAAATTTCACAACAATTCATTGCTATCACTTATCATTTTTCCGGCGAAACAAAAAGAAATAACTTTAATGTGAACGAAGGCCTTGAATATACGGATTTGCTTACGGAAGCGAGAGGCACTGCATTTGAAAGAGAAAGTTTCACGCTAAACAGCTGTCGGTCGCTGGCGATTGGCCCTTGCGCAATTAATCTGTAGCAGAATTAGTCTCATTAATAAATAGCCACACCTTGTATTCACCTTGGTTGAACACACATAAAATATGCATTTTCGTCAACAACAAAAAAAATACTTTAAAATTCTCACTACTTCTACACTTTTTAAAATGTTGTAGCAATTTTTTGCCAACATCTTAGAAGTATTTTGCACAAATCTGGGCATGAGTTTGGTTATACTAGTTTTATTTATAGTTTTGCACAAACTTTTTTCAATCAGACACATTGAAAAAAGTTTTAAAAAAAAGCATTATCCAAGTTTGTGAAATTAAAAATATAATTTATCTGAATCCTTACTGACCCAAAGAATTATTAAACATGTTGTACAAACAATCAGAAAAATTTCAAAACTTTATATTTGTTACGAAAGAAAAGAAAGAAAGAAACTTGCTTTTTAAATACACCATGGCCATGAAAAAAAAATTATTAAAAAGCAGCTTAAAGTTTTGAAAATTAATAAAATGATTAAGCACTCTGTTAAAGAAAATTAAATAACTCGCTCAATAATGTAGGCTTAATCAATGAAATCCTGTACACATATTTAAAAATATCAAACAATTTAAATACAGAAATAAAAGTTTTTGGATGTATTAGTCATTTTAGAAGGTTGTACCCTCTTAAGCAAGGTATCTCATTCTCCAAACTTTCTTACCATTCCTTCCCATAAAGACCCTCTGTGTAGAAGGGCTAGTGCACGTTAAATCTATCGAAACTCAAAATCCTCTCTTTGGCGTTGTGTGGAAGTTTAGATAGAGGAGTGTCATCTCAAACTTCATCCTCATCATCGTCACTTAACCGTGGTTCATATCGGGAGTTCCGTGGATAATATTACTTATTTCTTCTAAGTGTGACGTTATTAAACTATCAATAAATCTTTGTCAAACAACGTGAAAACTCGGCAGCCATTTAATGTAAGCTTACAGCTCTCATTTTCCTACAAGGTCACTTTTATGGGATCAAATCAAATATTTAAACTCTGGTCACGAAGTTCTATGTTATGTAACCAGATTGACACCTTTAAATATAAGTAGGGTATCGAAGAATTTTAAGAATTTATATTGAGAAATAACCTAGATATCTGGATAAAATTTATTCTACATATTAACTGAACTGCATGAACATAATATTGTAAATTACAGCTATTCCTGTTGCTTTGTTTGGTTTCAGAAAGCTGTAGATTGAAGCAACCTGTGGTATCGTAAAGTTTTAATTATTATCCCGAGATATAATAAAGCTTTAAATTTTAATAAAAAATAATTCAGAAAGAAATTTAATTTTTACTTATTATTTTTAATAATTCGATACATAATCACCATCCAGAGTTATACAATTCTCCCAGTGTTTGTTGACCTTCCGAAAACCGTCGTTGTTTAAATCGGCTGATTGACTTTTAATTTCTCCATATTAAGGGTTACTTCATTAATAAAGATTCCCCTGTAACCAAACAAATCACTGCTAATAGTTGTAATTTAAATCATTATGTACATAAGGTATATTTAATATACGAAATAAATTTTATCCAGGTATATCGATTATTTCTCAGTAATAGTTAAAGCCTTATAAAACTCCCTTGTATATTGGAACAAATGGAAATCCTTTTTAATACATTTTAAGCTTATGGAGGGGGGCGACAGTAAGATATTAAAATTACTTTTTAAAATTTCTAGTTTAATGATCTATAATAAGATTGGGTAATGTGTGTGTTACATGAACGATATGAAGTTTATTTCTTTTTTTAAAATACATTTAAATGACATTTTTTAAAAAAAATAAATTCATTTTTTAACCGATTTTTGTGAATACCCTCTGCGCATTAGTTTTAAAAATAAGTGCTCAGTTTATATATATATATATATATATATATATATATATATATATATATATATATATATATATACATTGCCATAAAAATTTGCGCATCAAGAAAGAGCTGTCAGAATAAAACGAAATTTTACATACTTAAGGACAAAGTTGATGTAAGTAAATGATCACAAAATCAAAGCAAAATGATCATTTATTGTAGGAAAAATTACAAATGAATGGAGGATTTAGTACCCTATTAGGCCCCTGTAGTATGAATACATGATGTGATACGGTTGGGCATTGAAGCATAATGTCCCATATGAGATCCTGCGTCACCTCGTTCAACAGTTGCTACAAACGCACCTTTAATTCAACTAAACTCGTAGGCTGTCCAACTTACCGTCCTAAATTATCCCAGATATGCTCGATCAGTGATAAATCTAGGGATAGAGCAGACCAGAGAAAGTGTAAATGTAGCACAGGCAGTCATTTGAAATTCTTGCAGTGCGTGGACGAGCATTGTCCTGTTTAAAAGTGGCCCCTGGGAACCGTGCCATGAGTGGAAACACATGTGGCTGAAGAATGTCTCGAGCATACTTCTGAGAAGTCATGGTGCCGAGGATCAGTATTAGGGGTGACCATGAGTCGTATACGATGGCACCCCATTTCGTCACACCAGTTGTGCAAATTCTTACGGCAATGAGTGTATATGTATCCTCTTGAGACCCAAGACCATAATATATATATATATTATTTCAACCTAATAGATCTATGATGTATTTTAAGTTCAGATAAAATTTGATGTAAAAAAAGTTAATTTAGTGTTGTTGTTTGAAAAATTTCACAACTTATCTCATTTAAACGATTCAGAACAACACAAAATATGATCCGTTAAGTTTATTATAAAACTAACGCATGATGAGTCTAAGACTATTATAACTCTTGAAAATTTCGCTAATGAATACATTATAAACCGCAATTAATATTTTATGCAGCATTATAATGAGAACATTAAGTATTTACTTTAACAAAATAAATAAATGAAGTATAATTTTACATAATTATTGTGCCTTAAATAAAAATCAAACATGAGAGAGATTATATAGATTATAATAAAATCTCATATAAATATGGAAATTGTATTTAGAAAATTTTGAATTAATTTTTCTTACAATAAAGAGCTTCAAAATAGATGTTTATCAATCATCACGGTTTAATTTATTAATTGATTATTTGTTAACGTCGCACTTAGAAGCAACACGAGTGTGCTTGAAAAAGAACCTCGTAATTTTGAATTTCAGTCAAGTGACGAGGATAACACCTGACCTAGCATTACTCTCCATATATCCCCACCACGCTATGAAGGACACTTAACACATGGATCAATAAGTCCCGAGACTGTGCGGTCGTTTTTTTGCGATTTCCTCCTTCAAACGCACCAGCAAGTCAATATAATAATCACTGTTGATCGATTTGCCTTTTTCGAGGTAGTCAATGAAAATCACGCCATGCGTATCCCAAAAAACTAACGCCATGACTTTGCCAGCTGACTGCTGCGTTTTCGGACGGCTTTCGCCAGCTGTGCGCCACTCAGATGACTGCCGCTTCGACTCTGGAGTGTAGGGATGTATCCATGTTTCGTCCATGGTCACGTAACGACGCAAGAAATCTTTTTTGTTGCGAGTAAATAGCGATAAAGAGCTTTCTGAATCATCGACTCGTTGCTGTTTTTGTTCCATCGAAAGCAATCGCGGCACCCACTTGGAAAAAACCTTTTTCATGCTCAATTTTTCATGAAGGATAGTAAATACACTTCCATATGATATCTGTGTCATCTCATCAATCTCACGGAGCTTCACTTTACGATCTTTCATTATAATTTTTGTCACTTCACTCACATTTTCCGGTGTAACGGCTTCCACAGGTCTACCCGAGTGTTCCGCGTCATTTGTGTCGGTACGACCACGTTTAAACTCGGCAAACCACCGACAAATCGTTGCTTTTGATGGACAAGAGTCCGGGTAACATTTTTCAATCCATTGTTTCGCTTGCACGGTGTTTTTACTCATTAAAAAACAATGTTTTATCAGAACACGAAACTCGGTTTTTTCCATTTTTTAAACAAACTACAAAACGACTTTACTCCAACCTCGATAACTCAGCTGTTTCTGGTCCGATCGACTTAAAATTTTGACACGTTTCAAGCAAAGGTTCGTACTCTAGAAAGACCTGGTTACTGGTTTACTACGAGCGCCATCTCTGGGTTAGTCTCGGAACTTATTGATCCATGTGTTAGCCTCAACAGATTTATCGTGCATCATCACCACTTTATGAAGGGTATTTAGTGGCATCAGGACTGGTACCTAAAACTCGACGAGAACAACGTCGTCCGAGAGCTTACGATCATGGCCCCTCAACTACCGCGGCCACCAAATGTTACGGCATTATGAGACAAACTAAAATCTTCCAGAAAAACATAACACTCCTTCTGATTACATTTTCCATTTCTTTTTTGTTGCATTGGTATTGTTGTTGGCATTCTTTCCATCGAGTCATGGATTCTAGACCTGATTCCATTGAAGAGACACCGTATAGAGCGGCTGATGCACGTTAAATATGTCAAGGCACAATGTCCTCCCGTTGACTTCGAGGAGAAGTTCTAAAGGAAAGGCGTCAAAATCGTCATTTTACTGAGGTTCAAAATTATGAGGTCCGTCGTCAATAGCCCTCGTGTTGCTCCTTAGAGCGACGTAAATAAACAATAAAAAGTAAAATGTTTTTGTTATACATTTCTCTTATCTTTTGCTATTCGCCAAGTTTTTCTTATATTTTTCTTTATTTGTGCTTGTCATTCATTTCACCAATTTGCTCGAGGAAAACATGCGATGTATTTTTAATACGTAAGACTCAATGTACGTTCCTTGTAAACATCAATTGTTCATGTAAATATTTAATGGCAATTGACATATCTATTTAAACGATCATTGGCGTCATATTGAATTCCCAAGTCTTACTAACTATTGATCAAAGTAATAAAAAACTTTAAGAGGACTTAGTACCTTTTCCTTCAAAAATTCGATTTTTCAAATTTATTTTCAAAAAATAGTGTAGAATGTTAGGAGCGTTTTAAAGTAAATCTCGTCAAAATTCGACAATTATTACACCCTGTGCAACAAAAAATAGTTATACTTGTTCTTTGTAATGCAATGTAAACAAACCACTTTTTCTCAGTTTCTTACTATTACACTTTCCTACAGAATTAAAAAAAACCTTTTTGCATGTAGAGTCTTAAAATTTTACTTGGGTATTGTACTTGTAGATCTGTATTCGGTGAACCTCAGTTTTGTTAATGGGATTATTAGACTTTATTTTATAGTATGTTAAATGAAAAAAAAGTTACCAATTCCAAATTTTATAACTTTCTTTAATTTTTCAATTTTTTAAACATCAGAAAAATTTAAAGTCTGAGGTTTACAGAATAAAGTCCTTATTTATCCTTAATTTGGTATAATAATGATGATTCTACTGTACATCTTTCAAATGTTATCTTGCAGGTAACAGAAGGAAAGCTAATTTATTTTTTAAATTTTTGTAAACATATCTCATGTTGTTTAAAAATATATTAATTTAATAGCAAAATTAATGCAATACTCTAAACCTTATGTTTTATTATACAAACTGGAAAAGTTTCATATTAAAATGAGCAAAAATTATTGATTTAGCACACTTTTTCAATTCCTTAATCGAAAAAGTGTGTTAAAGCATTCTACTTTTGATTTCGAAAGGTACTAAGTCCCCTTAAGTTATTTAATCTATGAAATATCACTAATATTATTAATATTCAACAAATTATATCTTTGATCACTTTGTGATATTTTGAAAGTTTACTGTCTTCTTAAGATACTGTGAGTCACATTGTTATACATAACATAATAACTCACAAATAATACGACGATATATATTGTTTCACATTAAGGGTTACACATACTAAGTACCCTATCAAAGCTCTAATTTCATTCCTCTTGACATATAATTTTCATGCTTCTTCGAAAAATTATAGCCAAATTATTTCACTCTCGCAGAGATTTATGGCATCGATATCTGGCTTTGTAACTAAAAATACCGTTCAAATGATACCATTCAAGTTTATTCATTTAAAAGATTCAATACTGGACGGTGTGTTTTTTCTACACAAAATATTCTTTATCTCAGAAGATCAAATACTGCAGAGAAAATATTGCGTTGGGTGATTGATTGATTATTTATTAATGTCTCTCTCAGAAACAACACACGGGCAATTGGCGATGGACTTTATAATTTAGCCTCGGTTAAGAGACGAGGATGACAATTAAGCTGGCTCTCCCTCTCCAAACTTTCACACCTCTCCAACGGGAGAACCTGGAACATCGACCAGATTTAAAGCGTATTAACTCCACTACACAGAGGGTATTTAGTGGCATCAGGACTCGAACTCATTATTCGACGAAAACAATAACGGTCTCGAGTCCGCGATCATCACCACCAAACTAGGCCACGCATTGCGATGGTTTGGTTTCATTGACGGTTCGAACCTGGCCCGCTAAAGACACGCCATGTAGCAAGAGCTGAAGCACGTTAAATCTGTCAGGGACCCAAAGTCCTCCCATTAGCGTGGTGTGGAAGTTAGGAGAGGGGGTGCCAGCTCAGGTATAGTCCTCGTCTCTTGACCACGTTCAAAATTACAAGGTCCGTCGCTAATAGTTCTCATGTTGCTTCTAGTGCTACATTAATAAAAAACTAAAAACTAAAACTTGGTTTCGTTGACATCACACTAGGAGCAACACGAAGGCTACTGGTATGGACCTCGTAATTTTGAACCTATGATGGACTGAAGAGTTAAAAATAATAATACAATAGACACTTAATGCATAGTGAATGTAAGTAGATGACTTAATAATATCCTTTAACAATAAAAAATACACACATTCATCATTCTCAATTGAATTATATTAAGACCACAAATATAAACTTAAAATTTCCTTTAATTTAAACTTAACTTAAAACCTCATAAGTATATTATCATTGAATTATGACCACATATATAAATATGAAATTCCCCTTCGTATAAAGTAACTGATTCGTTAAAATGCTTCAAATTTTGAATTTTTTGATTTTGCTGTTAAAAAGCGGATGGATCTTCGCAGTTTCCATAGATGTACTGGATTGTCCGCAAAGTTCACCCCGATTTTCGATAGATGGCGTAAGGACAGGTCTTAGAGATTTAATGCTTGACTTTTACCGGAAAGACAAAAGTGCCACACAAGTGGCAAATAAGATATGCTCAGTTTATAGAGAAGGTGATGCAGCGGAAAGTACTGTGCGGAAATGGTTTTGTGACGCCAGCCCATTCCGGGCTGCCTCTTGTGCCATAGCTAACTCAATTATTAAACAATAAGACACAATTAGTCAATCAAAGAGACACTAGAACAATAATTACAGAATTTATTAACTTCTAGCTAATATAACAACAATTATTAATGCTCTCCCGTGGAAGGATTTTACTACCTCAAATCAACCCACCAATAATAATCTAACAGACTCTTACCACTAATCCTTCCTCAACTGCAACTCAGACTCTGGAACAAATGTTGCACTCTGGAATAACTAAATCTCTTGAATCACTACACCTTTAATCCAATCGCCTATTTCAACTTCTCTTTCCACCTCTTTCAACTCCTCCTTCAACCTCTCTATCGCGACTTTCAGTAGGAGTTTATATATTTCCTAACTCTCCCGCTTCACTTCACTTCTACTTGCTTTCTATCTACATATTCACGTTTCATTTTTGGTTAGGCAAAGGTTGTTTAGCAAAAGCAATCAATCTTAATTAAAAGTCCTCAAGTTTAGTGAAGAGAAACCGTGAATAGCCCAATGTCACAATTTGTAAGGTATAAAACTAGTGATTTCAGCCTTAAAGATCAAGAACACCCAGGTAGGCCCTCAACCACGGATGAAGATCAGATTAAAATACTGATACAGAATGGCATTCTCTATACGACACGTAAATTAGCAGAAATGTTAAGAATATCAAAATCCATCAGCTACACGTATTTTGTGAAATTTGACTACACAAACCGTTTTAATGTATGAATTCCATGCAATTTGACGCAGAAAAATCTGGTGGTTCATCGCATTTCCCTTTGTGAATTGCTCTATAAACACAAAAAGGAGGCATCATACAGAAGTGGCTCAAAAAGTACTAGTATTAGAAGACAGATGGCATCATAAAGACAAATTGTTGTTACCATTGAGTGCTACCATCTGTTAAACGGAACCGCAGCAAATATGACATTAATTCAAAAGTTATTTTTGATTTGGTAGTTATTTCCTGCCAAATCAGAATTTAATTGCTGCTGTGACTTTGGTTCTAGTTGTCACCGTCGATGATAAATGCATGTATCAATGTGCACCGGATATCAAGTAAATATCAAAACGTTGGGTTGCTTCCGGTGTATATTTTCCAAAAAAAAAGGCGAAGATGGTCTCATTGGCCTGAAAAATTATGACGAAAATTTTTTAAGGTGCTTAAGAAGTCATGATCTCGAATATGAATAATTGAAACTTAGACAGCTGTCTAGTGAGCCATGGTGCTTACTGAAAAGAAACCATTTTCGATGCGAGACAAACCATTTTTTATGAGCACCATCACTATAAATTTCTAAGGACTTATTATACAACCATTGTATTTATAGCAAGTTGTGACGGGGGATGAAAAAGAGATGAAGATCACGCGTGGAAAAAGCGGAATGAACCACCTTTAGCCACCTCAAAAGCCGGTCTTCCTCCGAAGAAAGTCACACTCTGTATCTGGTGATACTGGAAAGGGATTCTGTAATACTGGCTTTCATGAAACAACGAATCGATAAATTCATAGAAATATTTTTCCCAATTCGAAGAATTTAAGACAGCAATTTAACAAAAACGCCCCCCCAAAAAAAACGAATCGGAAAGGCATTGTGTTCCATCAGGAAAATGTGTAGCTTTATGTGTGTGTGGGTGTTTTTGATAACTCGATACAAGTTGTTGAAGCTCAGTTAGGATATTTCTCGTTCACCATATTCACCAGACACTCACACCCTCTGATTTCTACCTATATCGATCGTTACAAAATTTCCTTAGAGAAAAAAAAATGTCTACTCTTTTGTCGAGATAAAAATTCACGTAGAAAGGTTTTTCACTGAAAAACTTGAGAGTTTCTGCAAGGATGGAATTTTCAGGCTGTCTGAAAGATGGAAAAAGGTTGTAGAGCAGAATAGCACCTATATAAATTTAATAAATGTATACTGAAAATTAAATCTTTTGCTTTTCAATTTTCCTTCGAATTTGGCACGAACTATCCAGACAACCCGCTATTATTTATGAGAATTTGATTCATAGAACGATAGAAAATAGAATTTTCGAATTGTAAATAAGTACTCCATTCCATAGAGAAAAATATTTTTACTTGCGTATTTTTCCCGAACTTAAGTCTTAGGATTCTAGAACACTTTCCTCAAAATCCATTATATCCATAGCGCTGATACTTTCTACATTTTAAATTGAATCTTTTTCCTATGCAGTGCATTTAACTGTTTTCTAAAAACCACTACAAATATTTAGATATTATACATTATTTATTTGTATAAAAATTAAAGAAAATTTGAGTCATAAAATTCAAAAATATTCACATTTTGTTAGATTCACACTTTGGGATTATAATTAAGTTCAGTATATATAATTTTATATTTATACGTATTCTGCAAATTTTCAAAGTATAAATGCAGAGGAGGTTATACAAGATGTACCAAAAAGTATGTACATGATCAACGTGTGAGAATTCAGCAATGGGTAATTAATTATCCATACGTAAATAGTTATACTAATAAATGAGATTTTCTTTGCATAAACAGGTACATAGATATACACACACCTGAAAGTAAAAATATGACTTCCATTGCTTTTAATTTTAATGAACGGAGGACTATTTAAGCTTGGAATAAATTAAGCACATTTTAAATAATCTGAAGTTGCCTTAATTAACTTAAACTAATTACCTCAGCTTTATAACTGTTAGGTATTAGATGAGTCCTGTCCATTTTACTATTACTGTTCGTTTAAGGTAACTAAGGCATTAAAATACTTCTAATTTTTCATTTCTTTTTATTTTACTGTAAAAAATTAAGAATGCTTTGCTGATTTCATAGATGCATTACTTTTGAGAATTCGATAAATAGAACGCGCGCGTACTGAAATTGAATTTTAAAATTGTAAGCAAACGATCCACGCTGCAGAGAAAAATATTTGGATTTGCATTTTTCTCAAAATTTGTTTTTTTAGAATTCTGGAACACTTTGCTCATAATCTACTTCCTCCATATTACTGATATTTTGTGCATTATGAAATGGTTATTTCTTATACAATGAAACAATTTTTTCCCCAAAATAATTCACAAATCTTAGGTATGGTATAGTATTTAAATAAAAATATGGGGAATTTGAATCCTAAAATTAAATTTTTTTTTTAAATATAATTAAATTTAATTGTTTAATTTTTATTAATTTCAGTTTATAGAATTTCATGTTTATAAGGTCTCTGCAGAGAGATTTTGAAAGTTGCAGTAGTAAAATACAGTAGATTTTATGTAATAGACCATGTAATGTATATATATGTAAATACAGCAATTCATTATTAATTACTCGTACGTAGTTATTTAATTAAATAAATCTAATTTCTTTTGCATAAACAGATACATAAATTATAGATATCTCAGTGGTGAAGTAGGACCCCACAGTTGATTTTAATTTAAAAAAGTGTTGATTATTTAAAATTATTTTAAAACTGCCCCCTTTAAATTGCAAATTTAAAGGGGGGGCCTGCAAATTTAAAACTTTATTTAAATTTGCAAATTTTTTTAAACATTATTATTACATAAAGTAATAGGGGCGTTCCTATAAATATTAGGATTACCTAACATATTATGTAATACCTGCAGGAACATGAAAGGAAAGACAAATTCGCCGAACAGGAAGTTATATAAAGTTGGGTTATTCACGATTTTATCTTCACTATCCTCGGGGTCCTTTATTATTTTGAATTGCTTAAAATTATAATTTCTTCCCAGCCAAACGAAACGTGATTAGATAAATTAGAGGAAGATAGAAGTGAACTGAATAGAGATAATGATATATAAAAGAAATAGAATTACTGGAAAAGGAAGGTAGACAGCGGGTAACGCTACTTGCGACAGAAATTGGAATTCGGATTGAAATTCTTTTATTAGTTTTGTAGATTGAAAAGAGCTCTTCCTGAAGTATTAAGCTTTGTATTTAGTATTGAGGAGAATTGTTGAATTAAGAACGAGTGAATTGATAAGATAAGATTTCTGACTTAAATCATAACTTATGAATGTGAGTTAGGTTGGTATACGAGAGGTCGCGACATTAGTTATACTACAGTGATAATCAATAAACTGCTTTGTTTTGTTCTTACGAGTCCCACTAGGAGTTAGTCTTTATTGCTTAATATATATTATTAAGATATAGTGCAAGGACCGAAAGGTCAGACGCTACAGTGAAACCACAAAATAATAGAGAGATAATGTTAGAGTCGACTCAAGCACAAATAAATTGGACTAATTTTTCACTACTTCAGAATTCAAATTATCAATATCCCGTAACATCTATAAAAATCTCATCTATAAAATATGTTAATCAAATGATTCTTCCAGTTTTCCTCGCTGCCATTTTTTCTAAAAGCAACTCATTAATTCTAGACTGTCACTGGGGAGGATTACGATCCAAAAGACTCGTAAAGCTCTTCAACTCCCATAAAAAGGAACATTTTCATTACGTGATAAAAGCAAGCCCTTAAAGTGTACTTCATGGTAGTTAACTAAAAGCTCAGCTATGAATTCAGCTCGAAGAGACTAAATTATTAGATAAATATGTGACATGCAGAGAGACTTTCCAGACGACTACCTTTTGCTTGTGCGTTTGTTGACTTCTCCTAAGTATTCCCCATAGATGGAAAGTAAATAAAGATACATAGCTCTCGAAACAAACTTTTCATTTTATTGTAACTTTTAAAGTTGTCTTTAAAATTGGAATGTATATTAATGATGGATTCTTCCATAAAAAGAAAATGATAAGTGGGAATGAATAGTTTCGCGAATGCAAATGAGTGAGGACAGTAATTTCCTCAACAATTCTTATCAAAGCTAAAGGAAATCATAAATATCGTGCGAATAGTTTCAAAAAATAGTTATTCTAAATCACATGAATTCTTTGTATTATGATTATTTCAGATTGTTTATACTTTAAAAATAATTCACCCGTAGTGTAGGAGGCTGATCCAAGTTAAATCTGTGTAGGTTTCGAATCCTCTCATTGGCGTGGTGTGGAAGTTTGCTGAGAGAGGTGCCAGTTCAGATATCATCCTCGTCACTTGAGTGAGGCTCAAAATTACCTCGAATTGCTTCTAAATGCGAAGTTAATAAACGAGTGAGTGAGTGGTTTTATTAACGCCGCACTAGAAGCAACACGAGGTGTTGGTGACTGACATAGTTATTTTTAACCTCGGCCAAGTTTTTGAGAATTTGAATCCCGACAGATTTAAGGGGTATCAGCCTCAGCTACATGACGGGTCTTTAGTGGCATCAAGGTTTGAACCCATGACTCAACTAAAACCACCTGCCGCTAGTCCACGACCATGACCACTAGGCTACCGCGGTCACACGACGTTAATAATCAATTGATCAAATTAAAAACAATTTCAATAAAAATTATGTGGTGACAATATTTAACATGTATGTTAGTGGTGCCCCTTACATCCGGACCAGATCCGCATTTTCGACAGCTGTACTCGTGTGAAAGGGCAAGCAACATTTAGGTTTCCCATGAACTTTGACCTTTTAGATTCTGATTTCTAGGAAACCAAAAACACCCCCGCATCAGGGGTACAGTTCCTCAGGTGTTATTTCCTTTCCCATACGGGTTGCTTAGGGACCAATAGCTGAGTATATAAATTCAGCTATGCAGCAAGAAAAAAAGATTATGTCCAGTGGTTTTGGAAGAGGTATGGCAAGTTTCATTCCACACAAAGTTTTCAGGGAAAAGAGATGTTAGATATCTATGAAACGCTCAATTAGACCGTAGCGTCTCCCCCTCCCCGAGAGTATAGTATTACATTTTCTAGCGGGTGACGCGCTCCATAAAATATCATATTCGCATAGAAAATATAAATGAGGCAAGCACTTTATCTAATTGCAAAATCTTTACTACTTAAATTAATTACAATAAATTAGTGTAGATAGTACTCTCTAGGTATCCTGTCAATTAACGCAACCTACCCAAATATCTCCAACAAAAATTATATTCTATTTCTTGAAGTTATCTAAATATTTTTCTACAATTTGTTTCAAAATTGTGAAAAAGGGACTAATACCGTCATATACTGCTAATTTTTCAAACTTCATCATCAAAAACTTAAGACTATCAGGGAAAAGAGATGTTAGAATCGTGTGACTCATTCTCATTCATAGTACGAATCATTATTGAAGGAGAAAGTCGGTGTTGTTTCATCGAGTCTTGGATTCGAATCCTGATTCCACTAAAGACCCAACGTGAAGCGTAGGCGTGCCCAATCTTCATGGGAAAAGTGCCCCTATATGAACAAAAAGAAATCACACGTATCACTTCCAACTTTTCCAACATAAACAAACGTGAAAAAAATGCTATTTATAAGCTGATTATGATGCTTTTGCAAAAAGTACATAATCTCTAATGTAAGTCAGAGTAGTGATGGTATAAAAAAAAGTAACGTAACAATTAAAACAAATTTTTGGATGTAGATTTTACTATCAATAAGCATTATAAAGGCTATGTCGGTTAAGATAAGTTATGAAAGAAAACTGAATAGCTTGAAACATTTGATCTTAAGTAATTATTAAACAGTCAGTACTTTTTTAGAACCAATACTTTTTATTGGGGGCCAATAACAAAGAAAATTCAAAAGAAACATTCACAATAGTTTCCATTTCGTCGCTTCTCTTTTAGAACATAGATTGTTGGCCGGCTATTGATTTTTTTTTTTTTTTTTTTGAATTGATAAAATCTATTCGCATATATGAACTGGCAGGACATTTGCTGTTAAAATCACTAAGCAGTATTTGAAATGCCGAGTCAAATCAAATTATTTCGGCACTGCTGAGCAACTTCCACATAACAAACAAACTTGGAAGTAATTTGCAAGCAAACAAAAAGTTATCTTCCCACACAGTATTAAAATCACGAAATACAATATCCTCCTCAGGTTTCCTTTTCGATGCGAAAGGCTTATTCGCGGGTAAAAATAAAAGTTTTAAGACGACCCACAACTACAAAATTTAAGACAATTTTTAAAAAGTTTCTAAAAAAAAAGTTAAAAGTTCTTTCTATGCTGTTTAAAATTAACTGAGACTTAGAAACAAAGTGTCGCCCTCGCTCTCTCGCTAACAGACAACACGCTAAAGCAAGGCAACTGAAAGCCATTAGTCTCGTCCCGTGAACTCACTGTCCAACGTGTTATTGTAATAGTGTCAGGCAGTGCCTTTCTCCGAGAATATTGATTGGGTAGCGTATGAGAAATGTGTATACGGACTTTGACAAAGTTTCTTGAGACGACATCTTTATTTTTCAGACTTTAAAAAATTTTCAAAATATCTTCGCGTGCCTCTGTTCGGACTCCACCGTGTCACACTGCGGTACATGTGCTGCAGGTTGGTCACCCCTAGTGTAGCAGGGTTGATGCATGTTAAATGTGGGGAAACCCAAATTCATCATGTTGGGGGGGGGGGGGCCAATTTTAAAGAAGTGGGGTGCCACACACATATTTAAGATTTCACTCTCTCTACATGACCATTGTTCAAAATTATGAGGTCTGTCGCCCTTAACCTTCGAATGTATAATTAGTATACAATCTGAACTTATTTCCTGAGCTTACTGGATAAGTTTTCGATGGATGGCTTCCTGGTTAGTATCAGACAAGTCTTCGGATAACTCAATAATATGTACATCTTATGATTAATATATAAATATTGAAACTACCACAACTTGATCATCTTTGTTACGAGTACAAACCAGTTCTTTTACGTATTATTCTTGTTGAGCTTGAATCCATGTAATTATTGTACAAATGGTTATCGTAAATTTTTAATTATTACTAAGAAATAATCGAGATATTTGGATAAAAACTATTCTGCATATTAATTGATCCTTATGTAACATAATGTTGTAAAACACAAATATTTATTTTGATTTGTTTGGTTTCAGGAAGCCATAGATTGAAGTAACCCTTGTGGCGATGCACTTCTATCGACTCTCGTGCCATAACTCAGTCAAATACAACTAACTCTAAAAGTCAATAACCTACAAAAGGACACACTAATCAAATCTCACAATTATTTATTTGTCAGCTTTATAATATAATGTCTGAGGGATATTTGTTCTCCTTGTTAACCCCCTTATATTGATTCACCTATTCCACAAATACCGAGCTAATACTCTCCTACCAAAATCTCTCCTGTTGAGGCTGAATGATTTCTCGAATCCTTTGCGGCTGCTATCACCTGTAGCAACTCTTGATATAGTCTACCGCTTGTAAGGCATACGCTCAGTGCTAGTCCCACTTGATCTCTATCCGCTAGACTTCCTTCTGCTTATATACCGTCATATCCACCTCATTTCCCTTTATTTATACCTACCTCTAATCAGAATAATCACGTTTCATTTTAGTTGGGAAAAATTGCTTAATTCATGCAATCAATCTCAATTAAAATCTCCAAGATTAGTGAAGAAAAAATCGCGAATAGCCCAATGCCACACCCTCATTATGAAAAAGATAAGAGTTCAGTCTGTTGATATCTATTACGATGCCTTTGAAAGGTCCAGAAAACCTGGGAGAAATGTATAATTTTGGATGATGTTTATGTAGAGAAGTCTTAAGACTAATAAATAAAAATTAAGTTTTGAGACCCATTTGTTTTGGTAATTATTAAAACTTTACGATATCCTGAGATAATAATTAAAATTTTACGATACTGCGGGTTATTTTAATCTACAGTATCTTAAAATCAAACAATTCAATATTATTAGAAATAATTTACAACATTATGCACATAAGAATGAGTTAATATTAATAATAAGTTGTATCCAGATAACTTATCTATTTCTTTGTCATAATTTAATCTTTGCAATTACCACTCGTAAGCCATAAAATTACTATTTTATATAATTAGTATTTTCTCTGATAATCCTGTTTCAATATCTAAGTTTATTTTTATCCAACCTGTCTGTATTCGCCTTATTACGTGAAATCTTTTTATTGTACTAATATATTTGGATCTTATTTTCGACATATCTTGTTTTCCTTCTTTGAGTAAAGGACTGTATTCCTTCACAGGATATGAATTTTTGTGACGTTTAAGCAAAGTTTCCAAGTACTAAGAGGTCTTTTTCGGGATAGACTGGGATGATATTGGCTTTAATTTTATTGGTGAGCTAGTTCCTCTTGTGATGTGATTGGTTATTAAATTAATTCTGAGAAGCAACACAAGAGCTATTGACGACAAACGTCGTAATTTTAAACCTCGGTCTAGTGACGAGAACAACTCCTAAGCTTGCACATTGCTATACAAATTTCTATACCATGTCACAGGAAGACTTGGAACTTTGACCAGATTTAACATTCATCAATCTCTCAAATTATGGATATTTAGTTGCATCAGGGATTGAACTCACGACTCAACGAAAACAACGCCGTCCGCTACCGTAATCACTCCTTTAGCCCTAGTGTTGTTTCTTAATGCAACTTTAGTAAGTCATTAATCTATCAAAAAAAGGGATATTTTCTAAAATTTATTTTATGGTTATTATTTTTAATTTTAAAATTTATTTACTAATTTTAAATTTTAATTTTAAGATGTATTTATTTTTATTAAAATTTTAATTTTAAAATTTATTATTAATATTTTTTAAAATATTTTTCTTAATTATTTATTAAATTTTATTTTTAACTTTAATTAATTTTTTTTTATCAATGAATAGAGGATATGATAGTGATAGTTTTCTAGTTCTTTTATGAGGAATAAGGTGTTAGTGTTAACTAAAGCACTTTTTCTATCAAAAATAAGTAGACACTTTATAAGAATCCATGCATTATTTTTATTTTAAAATATATGATACACCATTAGTGATGATGCAAAATATTGATCAAACGATACCAAAGACTTTCATTAAAAAAAAGGACAAAATAAATAAATAACAAATAATACGTAAAAACATCTGACCCAGTTTAAGATAATATCGTATAATAAAAACTTGAAATTTTACAAATAGTTGTAATAATACTAAATTTCTGATAGTCAATAGCTGGAAAGACAGGTGCGTCAACAATTTAGCAGGAAAATTTGTGGATTATAGGCTGAATAAAGTTCAAGTTAAATCAAGATATAAGACGACTAAGCACAGATAACAACTTAGGACAAGAAGAAATATTCGGCGAAGATGGAAAAGTAGAAAAAGAAATTTCATATTTTTTTTAAGAAACAAAAATGGAAAATCTTTAGAGATTGGAAGTAAAAATGTACTAGTTAATTATTCATTAATAATATAATTTTATTTTATTCAGTTTGCCATTTTTTAAAATCTTAAGATACCATTATGGATAAATAAGTATTTTTCTTAATATTCTATAATAATTATACATACAATTTTAATGTCATTTAATTATTTTCAATATAACTACAATACTTACTTTATTTTTATTTACTGCGATAAAAATAAGATGGAATACAGAAAAGAAAAAAATTTTCAGCTACTCTTCCCAAATATATTATATTAACTATTTATCTCATAAGTTTAAAATAAATTTCCTCAGAGTTTAATATGGTCTAAAGTAATTTTCCTATACTTTGAGGGGGACAATCTTTTTCAATAAGTTATATTTCAATAAACGAACTATTATAACAGTAGAACGAATGGCGCTATAACTTGATTCTTTGAATTCTTAAGCGATTTTTAATACACTTAATGTTTCATTTTTGTTTCCACACTTTTTATCCAAAAGTTCTTGACATATTAATGTTTTAGAATCGTTCTAAGAAATTACAAATGTCTGATTTATTTTAATAATAAAAGATAATATATACATTTGTCGAAAATCTTTCAAGTAATCAAAACTTATCATAGTTATTAAATTTTTGAAAACTATTTTACCAGAGATTAGACGCATAATGTTCAAATTAACTATCAAAAATAAATATTCTTACTCATCTATAATAATAAATTCCTCATCATATTTGACTCAACAGCCCAGAGGGAGCCAAGGCTTTTTTTTTTTGAAGATTCTTCTAAGATAACCTGCCTTTTAATTTGGTCTGCCAGTTCCTCTATTTTCAATCATCTTAAAATCCGATTCAACTGAATCATGTCACATTAGTATAGAACTTCCTCTTTTCCAATTAGTAAAGTCTTCTTTTTTGAAGATTTTTGGGATTTGAAACAAAAATCTTCTTTACTGGATTTTTTTCATTCATTCCACCAATACAAGAAACCTACTTCATTCGTTTCGCTTTAATACATTAAACTTAAACTCATTTTAATATAAATAAATTACATCCTCTAAGAAAGAAGGAATGAAATTCCATTTTTTTACGAACATGTTAGTTTTCCATACATACAGAACACGATAGCTATTGGTTATGGTCGAGGATTTGCGGCCGGTGGTTTTCGTCGAGTCTTGGGTTGGAGTCCTGATGCCGCTAAAGACCCGCCATGTAGCGGGGTTGCAGTACGTTTGATTTGTCGAGGTCCCATGTCCTCCTATGACATGATATGGAGGTTTGAAGAGGGAGGTGTCAAATTAGATGTCATTCTCGTCACTTGACTGAGGTTCAAATTTACGAGGTCTGTCACCGATATCTTTCGTGTTGTTTCTCAGTGCGACGTTTATAAACAACAGCAATCATAATTCTGTACATACAGGAAAAGGCCTCATAGATTTCTGGAAAAAGCAGCGTTGTAAGAGTAATGGTTTACGAACGTCGCAATTGGAATCAGTGTGAGAATTATTGGCGAAGAACCTCGTAGTTTTGAACAATGGTCAAGTAACGAGGACAATACCCAAACTTGCACTCCCCTCTCCAAACTATGCTAATCTAAGGACTTTGAATCTCAATATATTTTACGTGCATCAGCCCACTATATAATGGTTCTTTACTTGAATTAGGACTTGAACCCACAGCTTGACAGAAAGAGACACTAATTGCCACGACTTTGCAACAATGACTACTCGCCTATCACGGCCACATCACGTTTTAAAAAATCGATGTTACAGGATATTTTAAAAACCATAAAAACCGGTATTCGGTTTTAAAACTATAAATAATTTTGTTTGTTTGTTAATTTCTTTAGAGTTTCACAATGAAATACATATATGAATTAACAATTGAATTCGATTTCAATCTAAGATTAGAAATTAGAATTAAATTTAAACGTCAAACCTAGAAATTATTAGTTTATTCATCTTTGTCTACTTAATGCTTGGATTGGTCACGAATGTTTCCTAGTCGATATTTCCTTTGTCTCCACTTATTACATGAATTGGTCACGAATGTCTCCTTGTCGATATTTCCGCTTCAGAGCTTGATCCAATGTCGGACATAAAAGCTTTTCCAATCAATTGAGATTTTAAGAAATATTATTAAGGAATGTTTGTTTTTTCTTTGAAAATCTTTAAAAAAACATATCTGGATAGGCAGATAAGCAATACTTAACATTTCTTTTAAATATGTAAGCTCTCTACATTTCAGTATTGTTCTCAATGAAGCAGACTGAAACTTAGATATAACACTATTGATTTATCATACCGAAGCCTTTTACAATACTTTTTAGCAGGGAATTAAAAATTTTGTTTTCTCTTTTAGAAGAGTATTGAAAGGCACTCTTACATCGTAATGCTTCAATTATTTCTGCAATTAAATCAACTTCATTTATTTCATCAGCAATAACTAATTCTATAATATCACTTATCATTATTTCATAGAGTTCTAGAAAAATATAAGCATTATCTGAAACGCTTTGTAGTGAAACAGCGCTCTCTCTATAGAAAAATAATTGCGCTTCATCCAGACATCTGTACAAGAGGCTTACCTGTATATTATTATTTGTGTAGGCATAGTTTGTAACATCCTATTACCTCGGATGTTATCTTGTGCCATCACTAATATCTAATATTAAACAATACGACACCAATAATTACAGAGTCACCAAAACAACTTTCAACATTTATTAATATATAACCACTAAGACAGTAATAATATAACTCTCCTGGTCAAGTTTATTAACACCTTAATTCAACCCACCAATAATAATCTAACAGCTTCTTACCAACTGCAAGTCTTAATCTGGAACAACTGCTGAAAGTACTAGAACAATTCTCAATCCGAGTGGTTTACACTCGGACCTCAACTCTAATCCTCAAGTCAACCTTTCAATACTATAACAATTAGATTCCACCTCCTCTCGTTGCAACGCCTCTCTGATCCTCCTTCTCCTCTCGTTCTCTATTCCTTCAGATGGAGTTTATATACTTCTTAATTTAACCGCTTCACTTCATTCCTAACTGCTTTGCATATTACATTTTTCATCACGTTTCATTTTTGGTTGGGCAAAGGTTGTTTAGCGAAAGCAATCAATCTCAATTGAAAGTCCCTAAGGTTAGTGAAGAGAAACCGCGAATAGCCCAATGTCACAAGTTTTTCTCTTTGCTAATCTCGAAAACCTTTTGGTAATTTGAATTGTATACAATTACAATTCTTTCCCAATCAAATAAAGCTTGATTAGGTAGAGTAGATGAAGATAAGAAGAGTACTAAATTGAATTAGAGATAATGTTATATGGGTGAAATATATTGAAAGGAAAGGAGAGGAGATAGAAGATAACAAAAGGCTTATAGATATTTGTTAATTGAATTGAAGCATAGTAATTAATCATTTGTACTGAAGTGACATCTAGTTTAAGTACTAAGGTACGAATCAGGTGTTATCGAAAAGTGTTAGAATCAGAACGAGTGATTTGGAAAGCTAAGAATTTATTTTTAGGTCATAAACTAGAATTGGCAGAGTTGAAAAGGACTCGAGAGAGAGACATTATATATTCTTTGATAGTTGATAAATTGTTTTGTCCTGCACTTACGAATCTTCAATGGGAGTTTTGTAATTATTGACTATTTGATTAGAATGTGGTGGTAAAAATAGTGGTAAAATTAAATAATGAAGGATTGCCAATGTTAGATTTTGAAAGAGAAATCAAAGCTGTACGTAGAAAGGGCTTGTTGAATCAACCTCTGTCTGATTTTTTATTTTAATAACTTTTCTCGATTACTGAAAGTACATGTTATTTTAAACAGAAAAAAAGCTGTGGCACAGCATATTAAAAAATTCTACAAATTCTCCAAGCAGCACACAGTTATCTTAATATACAATACAAAGTATCTTTTTTTTCACCTCGGATCGCTTAGCTTTAGTAAAATAAAAATACACAAGAATTTAACTTGCAGCATAACGATTCCATTAATATGTGAACAAAAAAATCAATGCATTTTTCTTCTTCTTCTTTTCTATGTACTTACGATCAACGTTTCCTAAAAAAAGACCAGAGAATATGTAAGAAAACCAATATTAAATTCTTCTTTTTCGCTCGAACAAGCAAATTCTACGAGCTAAGAACATTAACTTCGAAACTTTCCTGCCTAGAGGCTACAGGATTACCTTAAGGAAACCCACATTGCTTACCAAGACGTAGTTTGAGGAAAATCATACGCTTCTATAAATAGAAAAACCTTTGCTTTCTATCCGGATTTTCTGTATTGCTTGATTTTTTTTATTACTTTAAATTTATGCTAGGTGATTCTGAAATCCTTAAGGTAAAATCCCATGCAATATGATTCAACGAAGGAATAAAATCTGGTTTTTTTTTTCTGTTTCAAAAGAGTAGATATTTTTTTGTTGGTGGTGTTTGATTTATCAATTGAATTTATTCATATTTTTATTTATTTATCTGTTCCTGTATGGGCCCTAGTAGCTTAGAAACTGAGTCGCTGGCATCATGGTTGGAAAGTTACGAATTCGAGTCCTGAGACAAATGAATATTCTTTAATGAAATGTTACAGAGTTTTGCACATTTATCAAACAGATTCTCAGTCCTCGTATGATGTGATAAGTAAGTTTAGAAACGAGGTATTAGCTCCGAGAGAGAGAGATGTTGTCTATTTTATTTAAGCATGGTCAAAAATTACAGGATTTGTCACTAAAAGCCTGTTTTTAGCTATAGAAAGAAATTAATTTAACAAAATCAAAATTTGTCAGAAAATTACCAATTGTTAAGAACTAATTCCAAAGAAATAGCATATGAACAGCTAAACGTACCAGAAGTGTGTATCTAAAGCAATTAAAGCAACTCTCTATCTTTGTAAAATCATCCGCTAATTAATTAATATATCTAAGCACAAATGGAGATAATTTGTAATTGGTTATTTTTAATATTTTATTCTCAAATTATGCAGACCAGTTTTTTTTGGTTCCCATAGCTATATATTCAATTCAGTTAAAATATTCATACAGTTTTTTTTTTTTTTTTTTTTTTGCTGTAGAGATTTTATACATACTTAGAGAAATTATTTCTGATAACAAACTGAAACTGGTAAACTAAGTGAGAGAGATAGAAGGTTTATACACCACATTTTGATTTTAAATACATCTATGATGTAAAAAGGTTTCTTTTTCTTGTTTTTCTTTCTTTTGTGTGTTCTTTTTCTTATTTTTTTCCCTTATGTCTCTAAATCTTACCATTTTTTTTTTAAATTTCATCCTGGAAAATATTTGTGTTGGTTCTTTATATTCTTAAGGGGAATTTTCAGATATATGATAAGAGAAGTTAATCTCATTTTTTTTTAACTTTTAAATTATGTTTCAGTTTTAATTTCCGTTTAATATATTAAATACTCTACCTGTATAATACTGTTCATGAATAACAAAGTAAAGCTAATTTTATCAGTATTTACTTCATGCCCAACACTATCGTACATTTTATTATCGAGCGTTTTTCTAAAACATTCAAAGACTATTCCCTTGCAGGGCCTTTGCTAACAACAGAATCAATGATTCGGTTTCTGTACTTTAATACGTAGCCAAACTTCCGGAAAAACATACACAGCTTTGCCTTTCACAATATATCAATTACCTAGTTATTTGTTTCTTAGAGGAACTTCCTTGCGTTTCAACACTTTGTTACACTTCTATCTGTTTCCAATATTCAATAACAATTTGTTTCGTTTCTGTCTAAATCAATAACTCTGGTCTTATAGGGGTAAGTAGTAATGTTACATGAACAAATAACACAGCGGAAAGTTTCAAAGTAACAAATATTTCTCGCTGAATATACTGGTTTTACTCTTATTTACTGATCGATATATGTTTCGTCGCTTCAGAATTTTATGCGAGTATGTACCTTTAAATACGCATACAAACTTTTAATACATATACAAACTTTTCCAGAGCTTCTTTCAACACTACTGAAAGGGCTATCGAATAATTGATTGAAAACCCTCTGCGCAACTCAAATAGGAATGAACATTGCTGTACTTCGGCAGAAAATGTTATTGAATCCCAGTTTAGTTTGATTATTTGTATTTCTTTAGTTTGATTGTTTAAGATCTTGAAAATAAATATTTTGATTATTTATAAATTGTTTATATTTCTTAAAATATTTTAGAAGAGGGTTTAGTAAAAATTTATTAAATTATCGTCATTATGAGCATCAAAAACACATAATTAAATGTCACTTACAGCTAAAAAGATTGAGATAATGCTATATATTCATGAATAAGGAGAGACTATTTAAAAGTATAATGTGTGTGTGTGTGTAGTAGTTGTGTGTGTGTGTGTGTGTGTGTGTGTGTGTGTGTGAGGTGAGAGAGAGAGAGAGAGAGAGAGAGAGAGAGAGAGAACTTCTATCAAAGCCGCAGAGACTGAAACTCTTATGAGGCTTTGATAAATATATTTTGAAATATTTCTGGCATAAAAAGTAGCACTAAGACTTTTACCTTGGTATAGTTTTAATATTTTATAAATATAGATAACTTTTCTGTTACTCAGCAGAATTTTGTTTAAATGTATGTAACAAACATTCGAAGGTCATTTTCAGAGTTCGAGTCTTTTAAATGAAAAACTAATTCCCGTAACAGAAAAACAGAAGTAAAAACAAGGCGCTTGAGATAAAAAAAAAATCTTTACTTACTTATTTATTAAAGTCTTACATAAGCCTTATAATTTGTTGTAACTTCTTTTCCTGATAAAATTTATCAGCTTAAAACTTTAATTCAGCTTATGAATAAAATACTAGTAAATGAAAGGATATTAAATAATGATAAACGTTAAAATAATAACTCCTACATTAAAACTTTGTATAAAATACTAACTTTTGTACTCAATGTTTTCCTTTTATTTCGAGGTTGTTAACTGCTTGTAAAAAGCAAAATGTTATTTGTGAACAAAATATGGGAAAGTGATATTATTAAATATATTTAATTTCGATACCCCAAATGAAAAAAAAAAAAGTCTGATATAAATGAAGGTGAAATAGAAAATGTATCTTACAGCCCGTTATAGGAAAAAAAACAGGCAGGCGATAGCAATATGGTAAATCTTTCCAGAAAGTTTTAAAAAGTTCAATTAATTAATTATACGCTTTTCAAAATTGAAACATTAATTAATTTCACATTTGCCAAAACTATATCAAATTAAGCAACAAAAACAAAAGAAAGTATTATATTTTCCTATGCTTCTCCAATGCACTTTACCTTGAATGAATGGAAAAATTCTCAGCAGAAACGGTTATTCTTACATTTTACATGTATATTGTGCTAAACATCAACCGTATTGACATAATTGCAGGCCACATCTAAACCATGAACTAATGTTGGACATTCTTGACTTCATGTATCGTCAGCTAATAGTATTCTAGCAAATAGAGAAGTATCAATTCTGTATAACGCTTTTTCCCGCGAAGATTGTAACTTAGTAAGAATGCTTTTCTCTCTGTTCTGTAAAAATTATCGAATTAGCAAAGAACTTTTCTTATCAATGACATAAAATTCTTCATTATCTGTTTCATGATTTTGTAATACGATTATAATTGCATCTCTAAATCACGTGACTACCAGAAAATTCAGTCAGCTTGGGAAATCAAAGATATTAATTTTTCATACATTTAATAATATTTACTGCACAATATAATTTACGTCGTTACTTGTATTGGTCTATAAATATTCCAGATGGTTTCCTCATGAGTTCAGGGAGAATTATTTGCTTAATCTAGTCGTTATAAGCACAAAAATAAATTCTTATTAGACTGGATGATAATTGGGGATGAAAAATGGATTATGCACTAAAATATCGTGAGGTAAAGAGCATACTGGGAATCCCGGACAATTTGTATGCACTAGTCTATGCCGAGATTGTGTCCGAATAAGAGAATGCAGTGTAAAGGTGGGTTGTCCAAGGATTAATTCATTACAAGTTTTGAAACCTTATGAGACTATCTATTAGGAAGGAAACTGTTAGCCAATGGATAATTTAAAGAAAACACTCAGATAAAAGAGGGTAAGTAATGTTCAATAGGAAGTACGTCATACTGCAACATTATAATGCCAGACCACGTGTTGTGTTGGGGACTCGTCAGAAAATTGAAAAGTCAGCCTTAGAAATTCTGTCGCATCGACCATTCTCCCTAGACTAAGCCTCCAAAGATTATCATTTATTTCTCTTCCTGAAAAAAGTTTCGAAAGAAAAAAAATTCAATACTGAAGCAGATATCAACCAAGCACTACTGGAGTTTTACGCCTGTAAAGAGGCATTTTTCCAAAATGGTATACACAAATTTCAATCACGCTGACAAGAGATCATAAGCAAAAAATATTATTAAATGTATGAAAAAAATGTATTATTTTATTACACTTCTCAAACTGATAAAACTTTCCAGTAGACTTAATAGTTAGAATAGTATTACGGTTAAATGCTATCTACTGGAAATTTTGTTATCATATGTGTGAAAATAAAAGAGTGTAATATTAATCAGAATCAGTCGAGTCTGGGAGCATTAAGCTCTGATTTTTTTCTTCAGAGAGAGAGAGGAACACTTCTAATGTGATATAAGGTTTGAAGCTAAATATGGCTAACCTTTTTTAAATCAAGGGCACAATGAAAAAGGACATTGTTCGCAATCATTATTCCATTAATGAAAAGGGAAAAAATAGGAGTGTATCGTTGGGGCAAGGTTGGAAGCAGCTGCTTCAAAGTGTTACTTTGTAAAGAATTAAAAACCAATATTGATTGGAGCAAACATATTTATTTCAAAATCCCTTTAAGTTACAAAGCTTTCCAAGAATTCTTAAATTTAAGGTGATACATGAGTTAAGTGATTTTTGCACATTTTAGCAATATTAAAACGAATGAATGATAAAAATATTCACAACTTCTCTTCTAAAACTCTCACAATTTCACGTTTCTTTATTTTATTATTAAAAATCCTTAAAAATCCTATCCCGCTAAGATATAATATTAATAATGCACACAATTTAGTTTCTTTTCATTTTTGCATCTGGATATTCATCTCTAAAAGCAATCTTGAATAATTCTCAATAGACCCTTCCGCTAAGAAATTGTACGCAACTTGCTTTATTTCTCTATACCACTCGGTATAGTACATGACAACTTTTTTTATAAAAATTAGGTGTGCATTTAGTTTATGATTCCACATACGATGGGGTATCAAAAATTTTTCATTATTACTGGGAAATTACTGAAATGCGTGATTAAAATTTACTATGCATATTAATTTATCCTTAAGTACATAATGTTGTAAATTACAGCTATTAATGTTGATTTATTGTATTTCAGGAAGTTGTAGATTCGAGTAATTCGTAGTATCGCGTTAGGTTTTAATTATTATTTATTTTCACCACCATTTTGACCCAAAAGCACCAATACGGCGGTGAAAATACATGTTGTGACTATAACAAAAAATAACCGAAATATTTAATGCCCTTATGACTTATTTACAAACTCATTTTCCTGCATTTCTAATAATATATTTACGGTAACTTAAAATTTATTTGGGGGACTATTTCAAACTTGCTGTATTTTTAAGCTAAAAGGAAATAGCAATAAATATAAATTAGGTAATCTCTTACACACACACAAGTGAATATTCATACATCCATACGTCAAGACTCAGAGACTCGACAGATTTAACGCGTATCATTCCCGTTACACGATGTGTCTTTAGTAGCATCATGATTCTTATGGTAAGGCCATGAGCTCAAGAGCAAAATCATTTTGTTACCACAGTCGCAAAGCGGGGCTACAGTTCACCACATATATCGACCTCATCATTTGAGAGTTGCTCAAATATGCAAGGTGCTCATCATAAAAATAACGGCCAATGAGTTAAAAATCTAATTAATAATAGAATTTTTATTCACTAACCCCCCAAAAATAAATTCAAATTGCAGGAAGGATATCAGAAGGGGCCCTTTGAGCATAATTGGTCATAGGTGACTTTTGGGGTTTCATGAAAGTTCTCTGAGGAAACTAATTAATTGAAAAAGAGATTTCTTAGCTAGAAGTCTTTTTCGGAGACTTAGAGGAACGTTTTAAGTCTTACATGACGATCTAGCATCTCCTGAATGATATTAATAATGCTCCATTGCCAATTATTTATTCAATTATTGTTAATTCAATTATTTCAATTATTATTGTTCATTAAAGTGACTGATTATAGACGTTGCCTTTAGAAGCAACTCGAAATTTCTGTCGCAGACGGACCTCGCATTTTCGAACCATGGTCACAGGATGAAGACGATACCTGTGTTTGTGTTTGAGCTGGGATTACACTTTCTCAATTTCCACATCATGTCAACATGAAGATTTTGAGCTCCCGAAAGATTTTTAACGTTTATCAAACCCGGTATAAGACGAGTTTTAGTGGAACCAGGATTTGAACTCTGTGTTGAACTGAAACTACGTAAATAACCTTGACCACTTAGTTACCAGGTTTTCGATGATAATTTAAACCAATCAAACTTCTCATTTTCATAATCTGTTGTTTTTACTTTGGATTCCTACACACTTTAAAATCTTCTAGAATAAACAGGTGCATAAATTCGAAAGTCTGATAACGGGATCGAATGTTTACAGCGACTGGAAGGCATCAATAGAGACAGGCATCAATAGAGACAATTTCCCTAGACCCTAGAAGTATTAAAATATAAAGACCCTAGAAGGCATCAATAGAGACAATTTCCGAAACAAAATGGAAAACAAATTGAGAATTCTTATTCCAGCATGTATTTAGAAATTTTAGAGAGCATACAGACCATTGATACATCAAAATGGACAAAATACAGAAGAGAGAAGATGCTGAGCACTAGAATCATCAAAAAATGATCACAACTCCAAGGCTTTTGTGCAAATTAAATTTATATGATAATGCAACGTGTAGTACTTGTAATCGTATAAACGATTTGGAACATATTCTTTTGGTCTACGGTAAATATGCTTCTCTAAGAAATCCCCTCTGGACTACATTAGATAGCCTCACAGTACAATATCACTTTCAGAGAATGTTTGGACAATCAGTAGCTAATAAACGAGTGTTCAGAGCTTTCCAGCTGAAAATGAATTTCTTTGATATCTATTATATTAAAAGAGCATTTTAAGGAGTATAATAGCCTTTATTGCTCTATATCTAATATCTCCAAGGCAGTAATAGCTGTTGTTCCAAATCCCATATAACCATTGCATCAATAAAATTCCTATACAGAATAATTTAAAAATCTTTCTACATTCTCTATCTTTCATTCGATGTAAAAGGTAATATATGGCCGTGGTAGCCGAGTGGTCTTAACACCCAGTAGCCAGTTTCCCCTTAAACTCCGTAATGTAGGTTTTATGTTCCCCTAAAACCCGTTATGAATGTTAAATCTGATGGTATTCAAATCCATAGCATTACCGCTTTGTGGGGTACCGAATCTGGTGTCGACCTCGTCATCTGACAATGGCTCAAAATTACGAGGCTGTGACTAATGGACCTTGTGGAACAAAAACTTAAGACCGAAAAACCTTCAATAAACAAGCATGAGCAAAACTGTAACAGAAAGCAGAATTAAGTCTCTCTTTAAAATATAATCGATAATTTTAACATTCCTAGAGCTTTCGTGTTGGATTTCAGCGAGTTAATTAACGCGCTTGTCATGAAAGCGGTAGTAAAACATACAGTGTAATTAGCAAGAATAAGCGTTAAGGGCCAATTAAGTGAAAAACTTGAGAGCTTTACTTCTGTGAACTTACCTTAATGAAGCCTAATCACTACTTAATTAGATGAGTTCCCCGTGGACTTATTGACTTATGAGAGGATTTTAATTTCCTATTTGGGATTTATTTTGGATGAGGTTTTTTTTATCTGTAATCAAATGAACACAAACATAAGCTTCAAAGATGTTGTCGTTTCTTGAGGATTAAATAAACATAGCATTACAGAAATGCGGGAGAAATGCGAAAGACGTTACGTAAATGCGGCAAGTTACAGAGAGCTAAAAAAATTACAGTGGATTAAAAACTATAATTATGGACTTGAGATTTAGAGAGCTCATTAAATAGTACAGTACACCCTATATAATCCGGCACTTCAACTAACTATCTCCACCAATAATCCGGAGATTTTACACTGGCTTACATGTCTAAAAAATTATTTTATACCTTCAACGGATTTCATGATTAATTATTAACGTCGCACTTAGAAGCAATATGGGAGCTATCGGAGACGGAACTCGAAATATTGAGCAGCGTTCAAAAGTGATGTGGACGACACCAGAATTAGGACCTTCTTCTCCAAACTTAAACCACGCCAATTAGAAGACTTGGAGTATAGATACATTCAACTTGCATCATCCCCACTATACGTCGAGTCTTTAATGACATTAGTGTTCGGACCCACAACTCGATGAAACAACGCCAGCAGAGAGTTCACGACCATGACCACAAGGCAAAAGCGGCATTTTGAATAATAACAATCTTCTGAAGGAAAAGTGACTCAAATTTCCTAATTCCAAAAGATGCAAGCGAAAGGATATTGTCTAATTAGTTGAACAGTTTTGGTTTGGTTTTTACTAACGTCGCACTGAAGCGAAACTAGGGCTATTGGCGACGGACCTCGTAATTTTGAACCTCAATCGAGTGAAGAGGACAACACCTGGGCTAGCACCTCCTCTCCTAACTTCCACACCACACCATCGGGAGGACTTTGAGCCTCGATAGATTTAACATGCATCAGCCCCGGATGTACTGTGAGTATTTCGTGGCATCAGAGCTCAAACCCACGACTCGATGAAAACCACCTGCCGTGAGTCTGCGACCATGACCACTAGGCTACCACCACCTAACGAAATGAACGGAATAAATGTAAGATACGTAATGCGGAATAATTTAGGACATGGATGAAAAACAATACAATTTTCGTAGTTTTTCTTATATCGAGTGTTTAACACTTATTTGTGTGTATAGTACTAAATTTGATACAACAATACACAGATTTTTCTGCTTAAATGTATTATTATCAATGATTTTCAGTTAACCGGCGCTGTCGGTAATCCAACGGTGCTTTGGTCTAATATCTGCAGAATTACAGAGAGAGTACTGTATAATGTTTATCTTAATTATTTCTTAAAGGAAAAGCTTAGTTTAATAATCAGAACTAATTTTTTAAAACTTTTTTTTAATATCATATCGTTTAATTTCATCCAAACTGTTTGTTATACTTTACATCATTTGCTACAAAAATAATATAAAAATCGAAATTTATAACAAATACAAAATACGAATAATTCCAGTAAATATACTTTATAACAAAAAAAATTGCTCCAAGAAGGAGTTGTCCGATGGAGACAAAAATTGGCGGGTAGGAATAGTATATACAGAATAGAAAATAATTAAGATTTCTGAAAAATCGAATGGTTTATTTCCAAATTACATAGTTACAAAGTAACTAGCTCGATAAGGCTGGCCTGGAGGCAAGCTGCCACACGACGTGGCACAGAGTGATAAAGCTCCTTGATGGTCTGCTGCGCTATTTCTTGCCAAATTTGCTCCAACTGTCGGACGAGGTCGTCAAAATTCCCTGGTAGATGCAGTCGCCTTCCCAACACATCCCAGACAGGCTCAAATGAAGAGAGAGTTTGGCTGGCCTAGGATGTGTTTGACAAGCTGTAAGACAGTTCATAGCGATACGTGCCGTATGTGGTTCGGCGTTATCTTGCTGAAAAATAAGGCCAGGGTATTGCAAAAGGAACGGTAGCAAAACAGGTCTAAGAATGTCGTCGACGTACCGCTGTGCTGTAAGTAGGCCTCTAATGATGACCAAAGGGGTCCGATTATCAAGGGAAATGGCACTTCAGACCCTAACTCCTGGTTGAGGGCCTGTGTTGCGGGTAATAGTGAAAGCAGGATTGGCACGCTGCCCTGAGCATCTCCAGACACGTCTTCGATGATCGTCAGGACACAGTTGGAAGCAGGATTCGTCACTAAACACTATATGTCCCCAGTCAGCATCATTCTAAGAACACTGTAATCTGGCTCTACTGTATGCAGGCGGGAGGGGCAGGTGGAGTAATGGCCGATACTAGCTTAGATTTCGCTCTATCAGCCGTCTGTGATTGGTCATGATTGTGTGCGGGTCGCACGCATGATAGTTGATAACGGTGAATCAGACGCTGTGACAGCTGATCTGACAATCATTCTGTCCTCCCGATCTGCTGTGGCCCTAGATCGACCGCTACCATGATGACGCTAAAATCTGCCATTATCTACCCATTCTTGCCAGTGTCTTCTAATCGCCGCTTCACTTCGACCCATATGACGAGCGATTCTCCGATATGCCCCACCTGCCTCTTTCAATCCAATGATACGACCTCTTTCAAACTCTGACAATTGCTCATGATGAACTCGAATTCTGCAGCGAGGTATTTTTTTTAGTCGTTGAAAGGTATTCTAAATCGCAATGCAACAGAAACATTAGATTGAGAATCGCTTCTTATATAGACCTGATGAATACGCAGTTCCGATGCGCTGTAGCTCCCGCTATTCATTCATTGGACACCAAATTTTAATCATTTGCATGTTCGGTCCAAATGTTTTTGCATACAAAATTTCATTGCAATCGGGCAACTCATTCTTAGTGCGTCGTTTTTTTTTTTTTTGTTTTTTTGTTTTTTTTTGTTACAGAGTGTAAGTTAATAAACAAACGGAGTTCTTTAGAACAGAGGAAAAATTCCACCTTATTTAACGTTAGGGGGTCTTTACTAGAATACATCAAATTTAACTGCACATTTAACGTTTAAATCACAAAAAATTCTTTAAAGTAAGACTTAAAAACTTACACTATAGTTTAAGAAAACAAAATATTTTTTATTTCCGGTGTTTAGATATTCTAAGGATAACTGCATGGAAAACGTGCTTTTGTTCTTTACATTTAATTAATTTCTTCTCGTATTACAGATAATTAATATAAAAATAAATAAAATAAGAAAAACAATAACTCAGAAAAAATATATTAAATTTTTAAAAAACTCTAAAATCCAAAGTTCTAAGCAAAAGTTTGCAAACTTTGCATAGAACTTTCGATTAAAGTGAACGATTTTTGAAACGAACTTTCGATTAAGAATTAAAGTGAGGGAGGAAATATCAAGAAATGGACAATAGTAAACTTTTCCGATATTAAAATTAAAGGAAGCAGTAAATTATTAAACTGAATATATTTAAGGTAAATGAAATTAAAATTAAAGCAGAAGATAAAAAAAACTTAAAAGTGATCTTGCATGCCTAAATTGATCCAACTAAAACAATAGCCCCTTGGGTGGCCAATATTGCTTAAAATTTATCCAAAATTAAAAAAGAGTTTAAGATATAAATCTTTCCTAACTAATAAAATTACACAAAATTCACCTTGAATGGTTAAAAATAAAAAAAGTATGTGTGAGGGAAGACTCTTTGGTATTTCTTGATAAAATGCGAAATAAATTCAACAAAAAATCGAGCATGTTAGGATTAAATAAAGTACCGTAATAAATTCTTTTAAAAAGAAAAAAAACTTCTTGGTGTTATAGAAGCTCTAAGCGAAAAGCGAGTATAAAAGAAGTATAAAGTATTGACTATTAAATGTCCCGTCAATACAACACAAAAAAGAAGTGCTTTTATATTTCTTAAAGCTCAGTATTTTTGATAAATATTGCTGTTAGGAAAATGATTAAATTGGTTTTTTCTTTGATAAAAAAGGATTCTTTTTATTTTACTTATTTTAAGATAGTGGAATCTCATATATTAATTTAATGTACCTCAAAAAATATTTTATTCTTGTCTATTCTTAGGCTTATAAAATAAATAAATAAAATTAAGAAAAAAAAATAAGTTTTTTTCCTTGGAAAAAATCTCTTCAAAAATAGATTTTAAATATATAATGATAACATTTTTTTCATGAAAAATGTAAGAATTCAAAAAGGAAACAATTTTTTTTAAGTCATACAGTTAGCTTTTTAAAATTAGCTAAATTCATGATCAATGATTATTTTAATTTCGATTTTTTATGTATTTAATTAATATGAATTTTTAGGTCAGTAATTTCGACTATTAAAATTTTTTCTACGGATCTAAATTATAAGAATTCAAACATTTTCTGCATTCAAAAGAAATGATGTGATTAAGATATTTAACTAAACAGTCAAATAAACGCATTTATTACAAACATTTTCACATGATATTTCACGCGAATTAAAAACTTCGCATTAATAGAACAATCGTTCAATACCTACAACAATCGTGGGTTCGAGCCCTGATGCCACTACACACCCGTGGTTGCCGTAATAGATTGGTCATGGTTGCGAACTCGCGGTCTGCGTTGTTTCCGTCGAAACATAGGTTCGAGTCTGGATGCCATTAACTACCCTCTTTTTAGCTGGGCTGAGGCACGTTAAATCGGCCGAAACTCCAAGTCCTGCCGTTGGAGTGGTGAGGAAATTTGGAGGGGTTGTCAGCTCAGCTATCGTCCTTATCACTTGACCAAAGTTAAAAATTAAAAGGTCCATTGCCAATAGTTACCTCGTGTTGCCTCTCAATGCAACAGCAATAAACAATCAATTAGTATCTATAATGAATGATTAATCCTTCAATGTCCTTGAAAACTCAGATACCTCAAATGCGAATTACATCTTCTAACTTCCTACAAGAGCCACGGTAGCCAAGTGATCGTATTTGCAAGTTCGTGGCCTGCGATATTCAAATCAAGACGAGATTTCGAGTTTATATTTCACTAAACGCCCGTCACGAGGAATGACAGATCAGAACTCCAGATCAGAAGGTTGCGTGTTCAGATCACGTCTGGGTCACCAGCTTATGGGGAAGGGGTGTGTTGATAAAACCGTCAATTCCCCATAATTTCCTTTCAGAAGGTGCGTGGGTTGCAAGCGACTTTTCTGTCGTTCCGGAGAGCTGCTACATTAAACCTTTCACTTTATCTGCACAAAACTGTTCCATTAAATTAATTAGCCACACCGAAAACGGACTACACACCACGTAAAAGAAACTTCAAATGTAGGAGATTTTAAATAATACTTATTTTAATGCAGACAGAAACATCTTCAATCATTATAACAGTGGACCGACTGAATAATTTATAGAACAACACATAATAATAATGTTTTTGTTGTGCCAATCGCACAGGAGCATATCTGTTCCATAATCATTTAAGCAAACGATTTTTTCGTAATATTTACTTTTTTTTGAGAGGCAAAGAACTATTCATTTATTTCAAACTTAACATTTACAAATTTAAAACTTAACCTTCACAACTTTAAAACTCGACCTTCACAGGTCCGGAATCTGTGAAGCAAATGAATGGAGAAAAGATCGTTTGCTCCTTTTCTTCAAATTTCCTTACAGCTCCGCAGTCAAAATGACGTCAAAAAATGACGTAGGAAGCCGCCACATCTTCTGCACAAATTATACAGAACTAAACTTAGTGTGAATGAGAGTTTATTATAGTCATTCTGAGAAACAAATCGAGGGGTTTGGGCAACTGACTTCGTAATTTTGATCCTCGGTCAAGTGAAGAAGACAACATCTGAGATGGCCCTTCTCTCTCCAAACTTCCCCACCCCTCCAACGGGAGGACTTGGAACCTCAAAGGGTTTAACGTGCATCAACACATCTACACAGCAGGTCTTTAGAGGCATCAGGGCTCGAGCTCAACCTACGACTAGACGAAAACAACACCGGCCGCAAGTCCAAGAACGTGACCACAATGCTAATCCGATCACAACTAGAGTTCAAATTATAATTCTGATAATTATTTTTCAAGAAAAGTGAAGTAAGAAAAAGATACCACTCAATTATTAGACTATACTTCAATTTTGTGGTGCCTTTCGCCAATAAAAAAAAAAGTGAAGGATAATAGCCTTTGTTACTCTATATCCCACCAAAATTACCAATAAAAAATCACTTTAACTTTTATGTTAAATAAATCAAATATTACAGGGTCTGAAGAAAATAATTATTCATACACAGATTTGCATAACAACAAACTTAATAATCCTAAATGTTCGGTGAACTATCATTATGATTCATATTAATAGATCGAGAGCATGTGGTCGAATTATTATAGCACTTCCATAGTACAAATCAAAAATTCGTGTGAACTTTGGTTATATTTAAGGAAAGATACATGAAAATTGAGGTTATAATCCATTTTTATTGAATTAATTTTTAAATCTTCCATTTAAAAAAAAAAAATTCAAAACAGTCCTGTAAGTGTAGCAAAGGGTTCCTAGAACATATTGAACAATATGTTGATGCTTATTTGCATCCTCCAACGATCTGTCGATTAGAAACATTCGATAAATTTTTTTATATCCTAAATGTGTGTAAAACTTGTAGTTTTCCGCTGAGTGAAATTAAAATTTAATTCGCTCTGGAGCATCTCGAGAGCTATTGGAAACTGACCTTGTAATTTTGCGCCACTGTCAAGTATCAAAGAGAGGATGCATGTCGTGGTGACTTACGATACCAAATTGCATATTACGCCAAGTGAAGGCTCAGAGGTTCAGATTAATTTAACATGTAACACTGTTTCTAGTTCTCTGGAAAAAAACTTTGATGGACGACTATGACTATTAGGCTGAAACTGGTCGATGGCTCAAGTCCTCCATTGGCTTAATGTGGAAGTTTAGAGAAGGTGGTACCAGCTCGGGTATTGTCTTGTCACTTGACCGAAGTTAAAAATTACGATGTCCGTCGCCATTAACCCTCGTGTTGTTTCTCAGAGTGACATTAATAAGCAATTACAATCACTTGACTATCCGATTGTTATACTTAGCCGTATCTGGTCCGAACCCTATTTTCTTTTACTTCAAACATTTTTAAAATGCTGATTTAAGGCTAGGTTGATGCAACTTGCTTTTTTTTCTCCAGAGTATGTATCTTAAATGTTTTTTCCACTGATAATGTTAAATTATTGCTACATACACACACCATAAACTGTTAAGTTTTAAAAAATATATTTCTATTAATACAAAATTCCACACTTAATTTATTCGCGTTCTGCTTTAAATAGAACAAGCTAATTACTCTTTACAACGTTTAAAAATAGTCACTGTGAATTAACTGAAGCGCGTTAAATCTATAACCATTTAAATACATATTTATACATAAAATGATTATAAATGATTCTAATTATTTTTAAACTCGAGTCAGATGTTGTTCTCAAACAACACGCTAATTAATAGTCTCAAACCGTAGCAATATTTATACCCCTTCCGAATGACAATATCATTATGGCATAAGTCTCTTTCTAATGACACCCATTACAAGCGTCGTTGTGGAATGTAGGGCACATTGAAAGCAAAAGATCGATTAATTCTGGCACTACAGAAGAAAGCTTAGGTTAAATATGGACGACCCAATGAGGATTTAGGCCAAGGATTATTCAAAGGCGCAAAATCTTGGAATCAATAATTGCACAGCCCGACCCTGTCACGGATAAGCTCGGGGACCGTAATTTATGATTCTTATCCTCTCGGCATAAAAGGGTGTGTTAATCTCATTATACTTAAATTTTCAGAAATTTGAAGCACTTTACTCGTTTGTGTACACTCATTATCAAGCGAAAAGTTCACAACAAAATAATTACATAGTACGCAGCTTTTAACCCTTTCTATGGATCGTAGGAAGTGTTCTTGTCACCAACATCACCAATTTTTAAGCAATAAAGGTTAGAATGGAATGTGAAGATATTATTTTGTAAATCTTTTTTTTATGTAGTGAAACAAAAGAGAGGGAGAGAAATGAACAACATAAGGTGACCTCTAAATAGCACCCAGTGGGTGTTAGTAAACATACTTCCCGCCAAAAAAAAAGATCTTACAAATCAAGATAATTGTATTTAATTAGACAACTGTGTATGTGTGTGAATTTCTATTTTTAAACTAATCTTAATCCTAAAATATTTTTATTCACCATTACTAAAAAAGAGCCATATAAAAAGATTAAAAGTGAAGAATAGTTTAGGTAGCACTTTATTTATTCATATTTTGTGGATAATTTTAGATTAAAAGTTTTTCAAAGGAATGGAAATTAACTCGTTATAACGTAGAAAAAAATATTTATACAATATGTAGGTATCATTAATAAATATTTAATTACTTAACAATTAATATATAATATATTGCAAATATTTATATTAATATATAGTTAAGGCATTTTTTAATTTATTATGCAAATAATATTTTTATCTTATTTCTGGAAAAAAATTCCATAAAAAAAAAATCTTTTAACTAGAAAAAAGTTTAGATAAAAACAAAAACAACTTTTATCGAAACAAATGAGCAAAACATTGATAAGAAAGTTGACTACATTTAACTAAATATTTCTGTTCAAATCCTCATTAAATATTATATATACTTTAGGGGCTATGGGATGGGAAAATCTAACAAAATTTCAAAAAAAAT
Organism: Nephila pilipes; assembly: GCA_019974015.1. Taxonomy (NCBI): domain Eukaryota; kingdom Metazoa; phylum Arthropoda; class Arachnida; order Araneae; family Nephilidae; genus Nephila; species Nephila pilipes. Next base: position 1,916,753 of record BMAW01103087.1, read on the forward strand.
ATTTTTTTTTTTATTCAACATATATTGTACGGAGTTATCTATCTTTAAGAAAAAATATTCAAATCGCCCTATTTTTAGTAATCTAGTGCAGTTTTTGTGACAAGAAATTTAGAATATTTTTGCATTAAAGCCACAATATTTTTGAATTAAAATTTTAATTACATAATAAAGAAATCCACATACGGATTCTTACTACTTTGATATTTAATTTAAAAATTTTGTAATTAAAATATTTTTGTAATATTATATCAAAATGTGTAGATTTTATTCTATGTAATATTAAACCCACAAGAGAGTCGCCAAAAATCTCTCACGAATTTAAAAATAAAACTTCCTTTTTTATAATTTCTAGATCAATAGCTTGAAAAAGTTTTTCCGTGACATTTTTTTAAATTTCAATTTCCTTGAAAATAGAGCTATAGTATAAATATTGCTTCTACCTATTTTTAAATAGGACTTACTGGTAGTTAAAAATACTTTCAGGCAGGAATTTCTCCTGTACCTTCAAATCCTTTAGCGGAGATTTCTAGTTTTTCACTTATCCTCTTATTTCTTTTAGAAAAAAAGACAATTTTATACAAGAACAAAATCACGCGAGTGAAAGTACTTTGAAGATCTCTTCAAAAACTAAAAAATCGATTCTCCTTCAGTAGTATTTTCACAGACGGAACTTGAGCCTCTGTGGCTTCGGATTTCAACCATCTTATTAACTTTTAAACACCTTCATATTACTCTCTGTGAACAAGCTACTACTAATAGTTATCTTTCGAAATTCTTACTTTTATGGCAATTCCGTGACCAGGAAAAGTCATTTAGTTATTTCGGCAACAGAAAGATCTTTAATTATTCAGCTGTGTTTCCTACCAAGAATTCCCGCAGTCTGGCTACCAAAGATTTATTGTAATTTTTAAATTAGCTTTCCTGAACAAGAAACTCCACGCATCTGTTTTTGTAGCTAGAAAATTAAGAAACAGCTGACACCATAATATTTTGATTGCAGCTGAATTTTGGAATGTTTTTAGGTTATGAATTATTAATCTCGCACTGTCGGCGATAAAATATATATTATTATAGCATAAAACTGATTATTCAACAATGTTTCCTTCTGCTATGGTATTACAATCTGGTTTTTCAAGTTCAGAAGTAGACATACACAAGACCCGTACAAGTTCAAAAGTAGACATAATTTTTATCAACTAATAAAGGCAATGTCTAATACGAATTACATGTAATAGCCCACGTGTTGCAATGTTAATAAGCAATCGCCCACTCACATCACAATACGAATAGAGACACCGAAAACGTTCAGATAATTGTTTCGAAAATCTATGATAAAATACTAACAATAACACATCGATCAATAACTCCCAAGACTAACCCAAGAGTTGGCGCTCGTAGTAAACCAGTAACCAGGTCTTTCTAGAGTACTAACCTTTGCTTGAAACGTGTCAAAATTTTAAGTCGATCGGACCAGGAAAAAGGTTTTTTGAAGTGAAGTGAAAAAGGTTTTTTCCAAGTGGGTGCCGCGATTGCTTTCGATGGAACAAAAACAGCAACGAGTCGATGATTCAGAAAGCTGTTTATCGCTATTTACTCGCAACAAAAAAGATTTCTTGCGAAAAAAAAAAGAAAAAAATTCGGAAAAGCGTTGGAACGATTGTATCACCCTAAAAGGTGATTAACAAAAGGTGTTATGTTGATGAATAAAAAAAAATTTTGCAAAAAAAATGTTGTTTTCAATTTTAGACTCGGGAGCTATTGATCGATGTGTTATACTCACTTCAAGAATAAGGTCCTCTTCCACTTTAACTCCTTTTTGATCGGTGTCGCGTGTTATGCGTTCATCATTTTACTGCTTGTATGGCTGGCATCGCCTGTCATGCGAAGAAGAGAAAAATTGTGTCGTTGAAAGTGAATTCGTCGTTACTTACATGTCTCGTCCTGTGCCGCTATTATATTTGTATTTCTGAATCACGCAGCTTGTTATCTGTTATTTTTTTCACGTAGCGAGGTATCTCTTAAAACTTATACAATAAGTCTGTTCAATATATTTTTGATATTCATTACCAATAATTTTTTTTAAGTACGTGATTAAATAAGGGGCAATAAATAATTCCAATGCGATTTTTCCTCTCTGATAATCAAAAAAGTTTGTAAAACTGTGTTCATGGTAAGGTTGTAAAACCATTTTACAAAACAATTTTACATACCTTTCAGTAATTCTTTTTTTAAGTAGATATTTATTTCAAATAACTCAAAGCAATATATTTGATAAATACAATATCAAAGAGTATTTTGTTTTTATTTAAATTTTGGCAGAATTGCAGAGATAACACTGGAGATTATTTAATCGGATGTCACGGGGATCACTCCCAATAGGTTCTGCAAAAACTGCTTGATGACAAAACTGTTGAATTTTCGAATTCAGAATGGAACATATATTAATTTTCAGTAATAAGAAAGGCCCTTTTTGTGTCGGAAATTTGAAAAACAAATCCAATCAAGAAGGGGTTAATGCTCTTTCTCTCCTCAAAATATATCCCTTTTTGTAACTTTTGTTTGTGAGTATATTTGTTGTGGCTTATTCCACGTAGTCTAAACGAAGGCTATATTTAGTCCACGAAACCAAAAAATCCTTAATAAATCATAAGTGGAATGAAATGATGAAAATAAGTCTCATTTCTGTCAACCCATGCAATTTAAAAGATGATTGGAAGATGTCTGCGTAGAATTATAATTGATGCAGGTTAGAAATGTTTTCCGCCTCTTCTTGAAGTAAAATTCTGAATGTGTTCACTAACAAGTCTACAAATGTAATTTGGATGAATTTATCTTCCTTAACGGTAAAGACACCTCCAGATGTCGGCTTGAGTAAGTAGAATGGTATTTTCTGTAATTCTCATTTTTGAAAAGTCACTATAGGTCATTCAAACTCATTCATTTTTGAAATTGAAAATGTAAACGAGTGTCGCATTATAGGGCAACACAAAGATTACTAGAGATACATATCGTGGTTTTGAACAGCAATCAAGTGACTTAGATAACTGTTCAGCTGATTCTTCCGCATAATAAATTCATCATTCCTCCATGGGAGATCTTTGAGTACCGGCAGCCGCCCCGGTAGCCTAGTGGTTATCGTCGCGAACTCATGACTAGTGTTATTTCCTGATGCTACTAAAGACTCAAAGTGCAGTGTGGTTGAGGCGCGTTAAATTTGACGAAGCTCCGAGCTGCCTAGTTAGCTTGGTGTGGAAGTTTAGAGAGAGAGGTGCCATCTCAAGTGTCATTATCACGTGACTGAGGTTCAAAATTGCAATTTTTCAATCCTTTTAAATTTCGAATGTCTTAGCTTTCGAACATAAGGATAGATTCTAGAGATTTTAAGAAACATTTCTAAAACTGAAGTTGCTTGAATTCATTTAGTTTTACAACATTATTCGACAATTGTATTTCTCGTCTAGTTTTAAAATGTAATTAGGGTGATGTACCTTTAGGCCTTTTGAATTTACAGGTTTAGTCCTGGTGTAGGATAGTTTGTTTTTAAACAACATCGTGTTACAGTTATTCAAAAATAAATGGCGATGGACTTTATAAAATTTTGAACGACACTCTTGTTCTGGTATATCATGCTCATGACTTTTAAACTATGCTAAGTAAAAGTTTTGATGAATATTTTTATTTAACTTACAGAAGACCATACTCTTCTGCATGGTAGTATTTGTTTGAATCAAGACTCATACGTAACAGTTCTTGAAGCGTACGACTTTAATTATTGAGCTACTGCTGTCGAATTTTGGGCATGGAAAAATGATCAAGTGTTATATTCAGCTTCGGAAATTACATCATGATTTGATTGATTGTTTATTAACTTCTCCCTTAAAAACAACATGAGAGTTATTGAGGACGGCCTCCGCAAATTTATAACACTGTCAAAAGAAGAGGACAATACCGGAGCTGGAACGCCAACTTGAAAAGAGAGAGATTTTATGCCTCGATAGATTTACCGTACATCATCTTCGATGAATAACTAGTCTTTGGTAGAATCAGGACTTGATCTTGCGACTCGACTGTAACATCACTGGCCACGAAATCGTGACTATAACCATTCGACTATTGAGGCCACACTACATTATTAAATGATTGAAGTAGATTGGCCAATTATCTGCTTTGTAATTCTAATGTGATTCCATTTCAGCACAAAATCAAATTAACTACAATCAATAAATTTACGTGGGAAAAGGTAATTAACAAAGCGGGTATTGGTTTTTTTAAAAATTAATTTGGAAACTTCAGATTATAATTTATCTCACTTCTAGTATGTACATTTTTTTGAAAAAGGTATATTTTTTGAATAACAATTTAAATCTGTTCTATTTCAAAGTACGGTAACATAGCAACACTTATTGATTGAAAAAAAATCTAAGCTAAGTGTTTCAAATTAATTTAAGGCACATTATACTTCTATCAAATAGAAATTAAATTAAGAAATCATTCCATTTTCAATAAAAAAAATACTTTTAACCATAAAGTAAACTTAATTATTTTCACAACACTCTTCGAGAGAAGTGTAATCGATATTTAATTTAATATTGCTTTAAAGCATCTTATCTGATGACAGCTTTAGGTGAAGTTAACAGTGAAAATTAGATAATAAACAGATTGTAGTGACTGGAGAAAGAACTAAATATTCACAACGCAAAAGCAATTAAATTATTTGTCACTTAATATCTATAAGAGTAAAGAAACTTCCAGGGAAGTAAAATTTTTATGGTTCTTTAAATTAATTCAAGCAATTATAATGCTTTCACTGAAAAGAAAAGAACAGTGGGACAATTTTTCGACATTGTTGTATCTTTTTTAATCATCCTTTGAAATCTAAAATTAGATAAAAAAAATTATAAATTAATTTTCAGTTTTTTAAAACTAAACTCTACGGATCTTCCAATTTTTATCACTGTATCAGGGTATGAAAATAAAACTACGTCATTTAAAATATCAAAAGATACACGTACTCTTTCAGAAGTTGAATTAGAATATAGTTAGTATATCAGAGAAAAAAATGTTTCAATAAATGACTAAATGTGTCAATAAGAAAAAAAAAAAAATCCACGCATACGTGTTTGTAAATAGAAATAAAGAAGCTTACTCTATTTGCTTAAATACTTTTTACGTATTTCGTTTGGAAGCATTTCTGATACAATATATAGACATTATTACACGTTTACGAAGGGTATCGTAAAATTTTAATTATTACTAAAATAGCCAAGATATCTGGATACAATTTATTTTGCATATTAATTGGCCCTTATGTTTATAATGTTGCAGATTACAGCTATTAATGTTGAATTTTTTAACTTCAGAAAGCCGTAGATTGAAGTAACCCACAGAACATAGAATTCAATTTGCTGAGTTCTACAATGACGGTCTTCGAAAGTTCAAGAAAAGTTGGGAGAAGGACTTAACTCTGGATGGTGGCTATACAGAGGAGTATGAAAAATAATATACAAATGTTAAGTTTTAATGTCAATTTATTTTTAGTTATTATTTAAACTTCGAGATACCCCGGGATAATAATTAAAACTTTACGAAACTTCAGGTTACTTCAATCTACGGCTTCCTGATACAAATTAACAATTATATAATTATAATTTACAACATTATCTACTTAAGGATCAAGTAATATACAGAAGAAATATATAAATTTTATCCAATAACCATGGTTATTTCTTAGTAGTTATTAAAACTTTACGAAACCTCCTTGTACATATAGTAAGTTAAATTTACAGATAGAAAATCTTACTTATAATGAAAAGGATTAGATGTATTCCTTATTATAAGGTAATCAAAAGATCATATCAAGATCTAAGCAAATCTTAAAAAATATGCTGCAGTGAATACTTTGAGATACTACAGTATTTCAAATATTTAATTCAGGCTTATTACTGAGTAGCGGAATTAAACTGATTTTGGTACATTAACCTTTCCCCCATAGCCGTACTGGGTAAAAACCCAGGGTAAATTTAAAAGAAATGAAATTTGTTAATAAACAATTAAACATTAAGACTTAATGAAAAGTATTCCATAATACTTAGAAATCAATATATTGGATGGTAAACAAACATGAAAGGATCAGATTCACATAAAAATCAAAAACCTAACTATATACTGTAAGCTAATTTAGTCGAAAATTGTGGAGATCTAATAAATTAAAGAATTTTAAATTTTGTAATAAATATATTTTTTCCTCTTTAAGATCACAGTTTTTAAAAATTAAATTATTATTATTGCAGGAAGGTTTAATGGAATTGAAAACAAAATGACAACTTTAAAATCACTAATTTTTTAAATGTAGAGAGAAAATAAGGTGATGCATATACAAATCTCTTGTCTACAAACAAAATGACTGCTTTAAAATCACTAATTTCTTAAAATGTAGAGAGAAAATAAGGTGATGCAAATACAAATCTCTCATACGTTTGAGTCAAATATTGCAGGCACTTGAAAGAAATGTTTCACTGTACGAAAAAAAGATTTGGACTCGAGAAAGAATTTGCCCTTTTGTGTTTTAAATAAAAATAAAAGAAACGGCAAATGGAAAAAGAGAGTTCCTCTGAACGCCTGGATAAAAAGAATTCCTTTGAGAGTCAAATTTTTTACGAAATCGGATTTAAAGCGCGATTCTTATCTTAAAAACAGGACAAAAGAAACCTTCTTTTCTGCTTTTTACGAACCATCTCTCATTAAGCATCGTTTTACATCTTTTACAAACAAGGGGAAATGTAAATTAGAGCTATTGCTTTTATTCAGTACATTAGATTTACAATAACGAAGGAAGCGGAAGTTAAAAATTAAATCGCTAACTTTTAATAAGTTTGAAAATGAAAGGGAGAACCTAAACGCATACACTTCTTGCCCATATTCATTGAAAAGAGATAATTAAAATACGTAAATGTCACTCCGATTTTCGCTCCAATTTTCATAAATTGTTCTGTATATGAAATTGATCTTTCGCCCCCTCGTATAGAAAATCTACTAATTAAAATGAAATGAATCTTTACTTAGTTGGAAATATATTGCTACATGAGCTATTAGCGATTATTTGCTTTCAACTAACATCTGAGGTTTCTTTCTAATTTTATATTTAAGTTCCTAACTCTTTCCGTATCAAATTAAGTAAACTTTTGAAGTGGAGTTAGTAGATAAAATCAAGTCGTATAAAAGTGACACAGAATTGAATTGTTTATTAAGATTACAGTAATAAGAAAAATGTTAGTGAAATGCCTACATGGAAATGTTATGGCGTGCATACCAAATTTGGTGAGATTAGGACTCAATGTTGTCGGAAAAATTGCTGGAGGTACTCGCATTTTATTCCGGTAAGAATATTCTTTGATTGACTATAGAACTTGTTAAAACTCGCTGAGAAGGAGCATACAAATGTGGAGAGCATCTGCCTTATTTTAGGAGCAAATAAAGATCTTAGGATATAACTGACTATTTTAATGAATTAGTCTGTGCTTGAACTTAAGTTGAAATTTAGATCTCGTGATTAAACTTTAAGATGATAGTCGAGGCGGGTAATAGGAGGCAGTCACAATATTTCTAGTATTACTTTTCTGAACTGAGCTTTTTCATTATTTTATCAGACATACTTGAAACAGGGCCTCATATTCGAGTGAGGAAAGCAAATGTCAGTTGACTCGCCTAGTTACTGGACATACTCGATTTACGAATAAACATCTTTTGTTTAAAGAGAAGGCCCCTAAGTGCCCCTTCTGTCATGTCCCATACCCTTCTCATCACATTTTAATAGAGTATTCAGTATTTCTTCTCTCTCATCACATGCGTCTTATATTTTCTTAATTTATCTTTTTTAAATGCTTCTGACTTGTTGGAGATAATCCCCATAGTAACTAGTTTTCGTTTTTATATAGAATTAGATTTTAAAATCATATTTAAGATTTAAACTCACAGTATTTTACAGTTTCTTCTCTTTATCTATGTTTTTTTTTTTTTAACTTTTTTATTATAATCCAGAACTTTCGGAGTTATCAACAAATATTTGGTGCATCATAACCAAATTTGGCTCTTGTACCATAAACAAGTAATCACTCACTGGCTCATATTAAATCAGAAGAGTGGATGGAAATGAATAATGTGCTTTAAGAATCATTTTTTACAATCTAAAAAGGAACTTGTTCCATAAATGTACACTAGGGCTTTGTTCCAAAATAGCATGATTGATGACCAGTTAGAAAATAACAAAAGTTCCTTCGAAAATAAAGATTCACAGTTTCCTATTGGAAGCCTTTTAAAATCAAAGTTTCACAAAGGTTTCGTTGTAAATTGATACGCTTCAACCATAAGAATTTGGTGAGAATTCAATTAGAATACATTGCTGAGAAGGATAGTATATACTAAACCTTACTCAAAAATAAGAATTAAAAAGTTATAATGAAACCATTGTGAGATAAACTTTAAAATAAATATACACATTCATTTTTGTCTTTCTCTTTCAAACAAACTTTAAAAGAATTTAGTCTGTCCTGACAAGTAACTTGGAAAATATTTGACATTTTTATCAAGAATTAAATTATCATAAAAATGAATTAAAATAAAAATAATTAATTGCCAATTTTTTTACAGACATTTATCTTTTAAATAACATATATTTTTCTATTAAATTTCATTAAAACACAACGAAGCATGTGTCATACTTTATAAATTCTGCAATCACCAAAATTTACAGATAAATAGATTTTTAGCATTTGTGACTCAGAAAAGTCTTTTATATACTACTTACATCTATACTTAAGAAAAATATTACGAAGATGATAATACTATCATAGATCGTAAAGGAGAAAAGAAATCAAGTTGTTATCATGTATTCTATGAAAGATAAATTATACGAGGAAGTGATAAAAGAAGAAATAAATATTCCAGAATCACAAATTTAGTGCCATAGATATAATGACATTAGTTTTACATGCATATATTATTTACTAAGGAAAACGTGTGGTGAATTTTTACCAAGAAACTGTACGAAAAAGAATTTATACGTTAATAGTTTTCGCAAGAATGCCTTTCAGATTCTTCTGAAGAATGGCCCAATAGAACTTAATGTGAATTAATCATCCTAAGAGAGAATTGGAACACAATGGTCAACTAATGAAACTTAACTTACTACGTTCATTCATACATATAATTTGCTTTCTCATTTAATTTTAGAGCACAGGCAAAATCATGCGCAATGAAATACCTCAAGAAATATCATTTAAAATCTATATATTTACTATTTTCTCATGTAATCTAAAATTTCTTTCTGAAAAAATGAAAAAAAAAAAAAAAATTCAAACTGGTGCTTTTACTATTATGCGAGCTTTTATTTAACTTTCTATATTCATATGTACGTCTTTCCAGTTTAAAATTTGATCACGAATTTTTAACGAATTCTGTCACTCGTTCATGCTGAAAAATACACATATAACTCCTATGACTGTACAAAACTATGATATACAAAAGCAATGACGGACTTAAGGTCTTGGACTTAACGATGTCCAATTGAGTTGAAATTCAACCTACACGTATAGTTCACGATATTGGTTTTTTTTTTTAGTTTTAAATTCCCTGACTAAAAGTGATTAAATTAATATAAGTAAAAAAATTATATATTTAAGTTCATCTTTAAATAAAAGCTTGATTAATAATTTTTTTACTTATATTTATTCTTATGACAAAGCTGAATCTCTTAAAACCTCCTTAATTCTCCTTATGCTATCCAATATGCCTAAGCATTTGTTTACAGTAAGTATTTCGTTACGTTATAAATCATATAACTTTCTGATCCGACTTGAATTTTCAATATGAACTGGAATAATTTTAAGACATTCGATATGCACTCTTTAAATTGTTCATTTTGACAGCAGCCGGAAATTGTTTTTATGCTTCATACTAAATCTTTTTACGTTGAAAAAAATCTGAAGTATTTCTCTTCGAGTTAGCATCAGTTCCAATTTCAGGTTCTTATCTCTGACAATACTATCGATTAATTCTAGAATTTTAGTTATGCAAGAGTTCTCAATGTTTTATTTAAAGCGACTTACTCAAATAAAGACAAAATGTGTACTTGATCCTCAAATATCAATAGGTAAGGTTGTTGTACTGCTTAAAAAATACCTTAACGCCAATAATAGCGGTTTTCTTTGAAATTGGTGTAAGTGTATTTTATTTTATATGAAGATATTTAAGGTTTTACACTTGAATAATTTGAAAAATATAGATATATGTTGTTACGCTAGTTTTGTATTTTTTAGATATTAAATTGATTTAAATTTATAAAGTACTCAATTTTTAAATGGGATTAACAAAAATTTATACTTTTAATGACTTCAAAAAGACTTACACCACTTTCAAAGTCAGCAAAAAGTAAAAATCTTACATTTACAAAATATTAACTACGGAATCCCAATTGAAACAACCAATTTCTTTTGATGAAATTTTTTTTAAATACTTCAACAATAAAAAAAATAATAAAAAATAACAAAATAAAAAGGTTTTATTTCAATATTTCCATACAGTGACTTTACATTCTATATTAAACGGGGAAAATCGGAATTTCCGGGAAACTATAAAAATGTTCATGTCATTTACAATGCTACCACACATATAAAAATGCACTAAAGAAATTATGTAACGCAATTTTGAGCTAAATAGTAGTATGTCTTTGAGGATAGTGGACTTATACCATTTTCAAAGTAATTATATTTGTAACTACAAAAATTTGTAATGATGAAAAGAATGACAATTTTAACAGATTTTTTTGGAAAAAGTTTATAAATAAAAAGTTCATGGTAAATTGTATTCATTTTTATCATTGACTATTTTTTTTTGTCAAAATGGACTTGCACCACTTTCAAAGAAAACGGCTCTTATACAAATTTTAAAAACATAGTTATAATATACTTTCTTTTGAATTATTAATAATTTGAAATGTATGAAATGCCAATTACCGATTATTTCATTTAAAATTCACCTTTTGTGTTAAGAGAAGAAACTGATGTTTCCTTGTATCTATATATATATATAGAGAGAGAGAGTTTCGAAACTCATGTGTAAAAATTTAAGAAATGATAGAAAACATCTAAACAAGCAATTTCCCCCATACAATGATTAGGTGGAGACCAAGTGAGGTGAATCGCTGGTCGGCGCTCAGTGGGATGAAACGGACATTTTCTTGGACATGGACGAAAAAATCAAATTTTTTTTCTGGCTCAATCAGTTAATATCCTCGTCTTATAGGCTCTTGGGTATAAGAAAACGTAGGGGGATAAACATTGTGTATGAAGGCTACTCTCCGTGATTGCGGCAAATATATCTAAAATCGAAAGCATGAAGACTCAATTTTCAAAGAATCGTATCTTCCTAATTGAATCGTTCCTAAAAGATACGCTCTTTTCATATGGTTCCTGTATCGTGTTTCCAACTAATGAAGCCTATTACAGCTTAGAAAAACATTATTAAAAATAAGTGGGGTTGAAATAGGTTATATCCCTTAAAGATAATAACTTCCGGATACTTTTCGTACTTTTGGTGGTTTACAAAAAAGTTCGAAGTTGTTCCGAAAAATAGACTTCATAAAATTTTCTTACATATTTTGTGAGAGAAATATATAAGAGTTATATCTAACTTCGTCTTATTCTGTGAGAAAATTGCTTTTAAGGATAACAATATGGGATGAAAAATCTTTGTTACGTAAAACCATGCTGTACAAATTTATTTAAATTTTTGTTGGAATAGTAGTTATATTTTTCTAAAGATATATTTAGTTTAATTATTTATCGTTTGCTTTAATTTCAATGCCTGAAAAGAATATCGTGATTAACTTTAATAATTTATCATCTGCCTTAATTTTTATAAGCCTGCCTTTATTCATAATTTATTGTCTATTTTAGTATTTTATCGTTTGTTTTTACTTTAATATATGAAAAAAACATTATCAGAAGTTTTAATATAATTTATTGACTACTTCAATATATTATCGTTTGCCTTTATGCATTTTAATGCAAAATTGGCATCCTTTTTTTAATTTTGGAATGTTTTTAGTGTGTATGTTTTCTAAAGGTTGTGTATTCCATACAACTTCAATCGTTGCTCTTGGATTTTATTTTATTTTATTTCCTTTTTTGCAAAAAAAAAACAATGTTTGGAACAAACTGTGAGTTATTTAATTGATTAATAAAGCCAGCCCAGTAGTCCACAGGATTAACAAATTCTAAAACAAGAAACTTTGCTTCTTTCACGTCTACTTTTAATTTATCTCAAAGTAACATTTTACTTCTTAAAACAAACATAAATCATTTAATACTCATTTGAAAAAAAGTGGATAAATGCTCTTTATAACAAAGAATTCTTTCTTCTTAAATGTGAATATTTCCATGCCCATGTTAAATCCGAATGTTTTCCATGGAAGATATTATAAGTTATTTCTTAGACAGCTCTGATCCCAGAATTTCAACACCGAGACTATGTTGTTCTTATCAAATGACAAAGAAGTTGTACCCAGAAACTGAACAGTTGTTTCTTGTTGCTGAATGCGTCACCGAAAATGACTCTACAGTAGACTTTTTGGATGTTGCAGGAAGATGTTAAGAATTAGATCAAGATCTTTTAATGGATTGTGCTGAAGATGTTGAATTCCTAGAAGAAACAAACCCTATGATGGAAGTCAACCAAAAGTTCCTTATTTTAAGAATTTAATTGTTTAATACATATTGCTATTTTAAATATAATTTAGTTATTTGAATTATTTTTGTTGTCATTTTTAATATTGTGTTTTATACATTTTAGTTTATATTAACCTGCCACAAATTTTACGCTTTGTAATTTAATATTTTTAAATTTCAGCGAATTTTATTTTATACTACCTGGTACTTGCTACTTTGTCCACTAATTAAAGTTATTTGTTTGAATTATCATACATCTTTTAATTTCTTAAAGTATGTAAGTTAAAATTAGGACTTCATTTTTCAGTTTTGTTTATTATGTTTTTAAAGCAATTATAGATTTGAAAAAATCCCTTCTTATCTCATCCTCTATCAAATAAAATAAAACTGTTTAGTAAAATTCAGCTATCTATTGCGAGCGGTATGAGGTAGATCCTAATGAGTAAGTGAGTCAACAAAAGATTTTAAATATATATATATATATATATATATATATAAATCTAATCAAACACAATTATAGGCAAATTTCGCTCCGACTAGCAAAAAACAGAAAGAAAAATGACCGAAAAATATGTTAATACTCAGAAGTGATTATATTTTGTTGATGTAACAAGTATGAGTTTTCAGGAATATGTTTATGTTAGGTACATGTGTACTGTTTCTTATACAATTAAATAAAACAAAATAGATTTATTCTAAGAGTTCTATTTTCTTTCGATTTGATCTCATCTTCAAAGGGATATCACCATTCGATTTAGCTCAAAAAATTCATCGAATATCATCCTCATTAAAATTGTTATGGGGAAATAACTAGTTGAAAATGTCCTGTAAATTACCCTTTTCACCCCATTGTATTGCGCTAAGCATAAAGCGCACGAGTTTTCTTACACATCTTCATGGCGATGTACAGTAATCAGGAAAAGGTCATGCCTCCTGAAATCCATGGTAGAAATGGCCATGTGTAAGAAAACTCGCGCTTTATGCTTTATATTACAGCGCTGTGTCTGGAGGTTCACCGCTTGGTCTCTGCAAATGCATTTTATGGTGAAAAGTGCTGTATATATATATATATATATATATATATATATATATATATATATATATATATATATATATTGGAAAGTTTTCATTTTTTTATATTTACTTATTAATCTCATTTTTTTCCTATTTTTTACATTTTTAATTTTTTCTCTTCTTTTTATTACTTTCGGTTTAATTTTATTTAATATTTATTTAAATCGTATCGCCTAAAAAGATTTCTTTTTTAATTTAGTTGATTTAGTTAAATTTAGTTTGATAGTTGGCGTTGCTTTATTTACATCTTTTGAGATAGTTTTTAAATTATGGTTTTGTAATTTTTTTTAATTGTAATTTTTGCTTCAATAGTACTTGTGTGTTGTGCTGGTTTTTGATTTCTCACTAGTTTTCTGAAGTTTAGTGCTGGTATTCTGGCAACATTCAAAAAGTTTTCTTCATAGAATTTAATATTGGCATTTTGGCAACATTTACAAATTGTTTTCGTATATGTGAAAAAATAGTTTGGTGTTTTACTTCAAGCTGATTTTTTACTCATTTTTATGATTTTTTCAAATATTTTTATTACTTGAAATAAAGCATTTTATTGAGTATTAAACACGAATAAATCTTATTATTAAATTTTTTTCGTATCCGTAACGTAATTTTCTAAAATTTTTTTTTTTTTTTTTTTTTTTTTTGTATTCCTGTATGCAATATTAATACGTGGAGTGTTACGTGGATCCTATAATTCCAGAAAGATCTATCATAATAGTCCAAAGCCTGTTACAA
>BMAW01103087.1:1935654-1946835 GCA_019974015.1 Nephila pilipes
TATATAATTTTCTGGAAAAGTGCTACGAAGTTTATAATTAATTTACCCAAATCAAATTGAATTCTAGTGCATCTAACTTTAATTACATTATCTAAAATTTTACTCTAGGTGTACTTGAACTTGAAGCATTATCAATGAACTTAATTCGAATTCATTTTATTCCCTTACGAATGCCTTCATTACGGTTTCGAATCCCTACTACGAAACTACTTGCTTCAGTAAACACTTCTTAAAATTCCCCCTGTGTGTCGCTAGTATTTTAACTTCTAGAGAAAGTCTAATTTATTATACGCCAAATTTACTCGAAACAAAGCTTTTATTTGCAAAAATCTAATCTTTTTAAAAGCGTTAGCCTTATCCGAGTGTTATAGTTGTGCGAAACTGCAGCAGCGCTAAGCCTTTCGTAATCTTTTATATGCCCTACTATCCCGCCAGAAAATTTATTCCCACCAACGAATAATTTTCCGAGAACTGTAATCCTTGCCAACTACCTACGTGTTTTCAGTAGGCACTCTTTTACAAGCTGTTTAAGTTTCGAGAGAGGCTTTTTCTTCCACAAAGAAATCAAATTAACTGAATGTTATGCTTTAATAAAGGTTTTCTGCTTTTATTGAAAAACTCTTGACTATACCAGCATGAAATTTCGCGCTTTCCTCCCACATGCAAATTGACTTTTCGTTGCGGCAATAGAATGGAAGGAAGATTAGTCTCTGCACAAAGTGGTACCATTAAGAAAATATTTTCGTCCAAATGTTTTTCTTGTATCTTGGGAACATTAAATAACTATTTAGATGGCTCGTTTAACCAGGTTCTTGCACACACTCTTCAATCGCGTAGAACTTAAATTTGCTAGTTTTAAATCATTCAAAAATTTAATTTTAAAAGAAATAAATTTTTTAAATAACTGTTATACATTAAATAATTTAATTTTTCAGTCATTTCTGATAATACATTGGAATTATTTGATTTATAAATAACAGAAGTTTGTGTGTGCTCAAATGTATGGACCTTTAATTAGCAGATCTTAAATCATTTAATACTTTTTATTTAAAAAAAACCAAACTTCTGCAATTGACCATTTGAAAATGATATTATTTTTGTGTAAATTTTTACTGTATGTAAGGTTTATTGGTTTTATCAGATATGTATGGTACGGATTATTAATATTTCTGAAAGATTTCAATAAGTTTTTATAGCATGATAAAAATTAAGACAGTTTGATTTCATTCTATAATACTTTGATTTTAATTTATTTCATTAGTGTTTAACTTCAGTTATTTTTTTAAAAAAATATTGAAACTTATCTCAAACAGAAAGCTATTAAGAAAAGATATACAGGAAGGACTCTTTCACATGAAATTTTTCAAGCAAACGTAGCCATCTTTAACAGAAAAAGAAGTAACTAAAGACTTTGTAGAAGCAAACGAAGCGAGAATAAAATTATTAAAAACCCTGTATATTAATATTGAGCTAAAGATAATTATACTATTTTAGATGGTATTATTTAAGAAACACAATATCGAGCATGATTTTATCTATCTCGTCAACTTGTGGTCTCGGTAGCCTAGGGGTTATTGTTGCGGACTCGGGCTTTCGTCGAGTTGTGGGTTCAAGCCCTGATTTCTCTAAAGACACGTAGTATAGCAAGGCTGATACACGTTAAATCTGTTCGAGGTCGAAGTCCTTCCTTTTTGCAAGGCACTGAAGTTTGGAGAGGATAGTGTCAGCTCAGGTATCGTTCTCATCACTTGACTGTGATTTAAAATCTGTTGCCAATAGCACTAGTGTGCATCATCATTAATAAATAATAAATAATCATCATCATCTCATCAGCGGCAACTTCACCCTATCTGCTCTTTTTTATTATATAAAACTTTAATATGGGTCATGTTTCGTAAGAAAAAGATAATGATAATTTTTTTTTTATCGGTGTTAAACTTTTTTTCCGTGGATACAAATTACAGATGTTTACTTAGGTGTTTGAGGTATGGTATACAAACTTTTTTATTTTATTTTCATTGGTTGTATTCTGTAAACGGTGTTGAAAGGCGTCGTGTCATTTTTATATCGATCACAAATTGGAAGAGACATTCTTTTCCCCCCGTATGGTTCTTTTTTTTTTAAAAAAAAATATATCTTATGTTTTCAGAAATTCTTTTCGGAAAATGACTCAAAAATTTCGTAGACTTTTTTCTTATTTCCGCGTCATAAATCCAATATTTCCTTTCTTGAAGTCTCAAACTTTGGGTGGCAATTTTCGTACTTTTATACTCGGTTATAAAAAAACATTTTAGCAATGAATATCTATGTATTTTTCTTTCTTTCGCGTATAATTTTTTTTTTCAATAGTAATCTTTTTTTCTTTTATCGTATTGTAAGTAGTCATCTCTTCACAAATAACATTTTAAATAATAAGATTCATGTAAACTTAATTCGTCTTAACAACAGCTTTATGCTTTACTCGAATTAAATTAAAGTATTTTTAAATGACCATAACACTAATCATAAGTCTTTCTACCCATTCTATCCATACATGCAATAAAATTAAATCATATAAATAATAATAAATCATAACTATCAATTATTTTTTTTTTTTTCAATTTTAATTTCACTCATCATTTTTAAGGATGAAAGAACTATTCATTTAACTGTAACTGAGTATGTAAAACGCTTATTAGAACATATCCCATAAACAGGTTATGATTTACTGATTAACAGTTGATTGATAGTTTCTGAGGATCGCACTTAAAAGCGACGCGAAAGCTATTAGAGACTTACCTCAAAATTTGAATCACCGGTCAAGCCAACATCACACTCATCTAGCTTCTACACGATACTTACGTAAGGTATCTGAGCTCTGGATTTACTGTGCTTCAGCCGCCCTGAAATGACGGGTCTGTAATTGAATCAAGATTCCAACCCATTACTCGAATGAATAAATGTCAATCACAAGGCAGAGTCCTAAATACATTCATAAAAATATTCAATGAATTAATAATGGTCAACAATATCTTCAAAGCTGAAATTTAAATATAAACTGGAACCATTTTTCGAAAAAGAACATAAAATTTTAATTAAGCAGACGGATATACCCAAATAAAAATGTGACTTAATTGGTTAAGACGTATGACAGCTGCTTTTTGAAAATATTCATTTCATTCATTGATTATTCTAACATTTAATATCATAAATGCAGTCAAATCACGCATTACTTTTTCAACTTTGACTTTTTCGAAGTCGCTTCTCGTTCGTATTTTGCTTTCTTGTTTTGTATTAGCGAAACAATGGAAACCTCTTTTATATTTTCAAAGCACTCCGCGTAGATTCATTCAACATGATTTCAAATAGCTAGATTGCATTTAATGAAACAATTGTGCATAAGCGATGTTTTATATTTTCAACTAATCCTTTAAAAATAATTTAAAATAATAGGAATCAAAGTATATGAATAATTTTTAAATAATATCAAATTATATGAATAATTTTAAATAATATCAAACTATATGAATAATTTTTAAATAATATCAAATTATATGAATAATTTTTAAATAATATCAAATAATATGAACGATTTTAAATATTACAAAATTGTGAAAGAAAAAGGTAAAAAACTGAGACTTAAAAAAATAATTTAAGATGAAATGAGAGAGGTTCGTTCAATAAGTGCTTAAAAAATCCAAACAATGGTACTCGTAGTATCAATAATTGTTTGTTTTTAATAAACACCATGACACATCAGGCAGTCATCTAAGTCTCGGTCACTTGTATTCGTGATCATTACGCCTTTCGCACCTCGAAAATTCTCCGTCTTAACTTTTCTTGCCGATGAGACCACCTTCATTTTTTTGGAAAAGATTCACCGGAAGCAACCCAACATTTTGATTTTTGCTTGATTTCTGGTGCATAATAAGGAATCAAGGTCTCAACGACGGTGACAATTCGACGCAGCAGCAATCACATTTTGATTTGGTAGTCATTTGCTGCCAAATTAAAACTAACTTATAAATCAATGTCAAATTTATTTAGATTCCATTTAACAGATGGCAGTACCCAATAGTATCAATAATTTACTTTAATGATGCCATCTGTCTTCTAATACAAGTACTATTTGAACTACTCTCTTATGAATCAACAGATATGAATAATTTATAAATAATATCAAATAATATGAACGATTTTAAATATTACACAATTGAGAAA
Organism: Nephila pilipes; assembly: GCA_019974015.1. NCBI lineage: Eukaryota > Metazoa > Arthropoda > Arachnida > Araneae > Nephilidae > Nephila > Nephila pilipes. The sequence goes on from BMAW01103087.1 coordinate 1,939,855, forward strand.
AAAAGAGCAAAAAAAGGAAGGCATGTTTTGAACAGATTGCAAATAATCCTTTTTATTGTAAAAGATTTGGAAAGAACCAAATCTCATATTTTATGGGAGACCTGTATCTATATAGAAATTCAGACCAGCCATTTCATTTTGTAGAGACGGATCATCTTTTCTCTTCTTTACACGTAGAAAGGTCCTTCATAAGATTGAAAATATCAGACACATTATCGTCTGATAAAAGATAAAATTTTTTCAAGAGCTATAATGTTCTACATCTTATGAAAAATTCAGACCCACTTATCTACTTCTTAGAGAGGCAGAGAATGTAATTCTTTCTTCTGTAGATCCATATTAAATGCACAAAAATATTACCATCAGCTAGAAAGTATCAAATATGCTATCAATAGATAGGATTTCTCAACTGATAATGAATTGGATTATTTGTTAAGGTTAGAAAAAAATTATTTTTTCATTACAAAAGGGAGGAATTAATGACTGCGTGTTTGTATGTGTGAGTATGTTTCCTCCCATCTAAAAGGGAAAATATTTTTATACATTTGAAAACATAGAAGGGGATTTCAATTGAAAATAAATCTCTTTTAGCATTAAAAATCTTACTTATAATACAAAAGATATTTAATTAATATCGCATATTTCAAGGGGTTTTTTTTTCTTTCTTTTTTCCAAGTTCTTTTTTTCCGATAAGGGGCGCTTGTCTTTAAAATGCTGTCAATTCCTCAGTATGATGGAAATTACTACTCGTGTTTCTGGAATAATTTAATAAATTATCAACTAAAACCCATATTCCCTTAACTAAATTTAATTGCATTCTGTTTTATACTACATTCTAGGAATATTTTATTGAGCTTCAATTTAAAAAAGAGTAGAGCGATGCCAAAATGAGTCAATCATGAACACTTGAATTATTTAGTAATTTGTTTAATTTTACATACCTCGATTTATATATATATATATAATATATATATTTGTAGAGATTCTTGTTCTCATTATTTTGTATTTACTTGTTTATAACTTATAATTACCAGGGGGAAATATTTAAAACATTTAATAACTGAGAATTATTTAAAACCTTAGAGAAAGTCTTTGAATATAACGATTTAGCGAATGTAATTAGAGACGACGGATTCTTTTTCCTCGTGTACTTTCAAATATTCAACTTATATTTTAAAAAGCGCAGTACTAATTGGAAATTAATGCTTAAAATTATAAGAACAGAATTTTTGTTGTAGTTTTCTTTATGTTTTCTACTATAGTTTAAGTGTTTTGCTTCGGTTACTCGATTACTTTCTTTTCTTGAAATTTGCATATCACGGTATTTAATTTTTGAAATAATTACCTAGTCTCGCTAATTTGTATTCATTATATCAATTAATACTCCATAATTACTCGTGATAATGAGCTTAAAAAGCCTTCCTTCACGATATAATTTCTATGAAATAAATAGTAAAGTGAGTGTTTTTTCTAAGATTCTTAGAATTCATTCTCTAAATTCAGAACGAATATTAATTACTTCTGAACTTTTATTTTCTTATTTAGTTTTTCAGTTACATGAATTAGTATATCATATATATTTTGTAAATGTTTAAATATGGCATTAATATAAAGGAATCATTATTTTTTTAATAAAAGAGACAAGTAAAAAGTTCTTTTATATTTTGATATTAATGTATTGAAATTTTAATGATACAAATACTTCTCAAAAGAGTTGTGATAATATAGAATCTGTGTCGTAAGAATTTTTTTAAAGAAAAACTCTCAACAATTCACATTTGAAAGGAAATACGCGAAAATGTAAGTTTAATCAGAGAGATGGTCTATTATCAGTGATTAACTAGAAAATACACTTAAAAATGGCTCAACTCTTATTGTTCATTTCACATGTATAAAACTATGTAGCTGTAGTGGCTTGAGATTCTTTAGGTAAAACAATTTGGAGATTCATCTTTATAATAAAAACAATATCCTTACAAATTCAAAATATCGGAAGATTGGGTTATCTGATAAATTCAAATAGGATAGTAATAAATTCAATACCAAGAATAATAAATTCAAATAGGATAATAAAAAATTCAAGTATTGGAATAATAAATTCAAATAGGATAATAAAAAATTCCAGCATTGGAATAATAAATTCAAATAGGATAATAAAAAATTCAAGCATTGGAATAATAAATTCAAATCTTCTAATAAATTCAAACTTTGGAATATTTTAAACAGAAATAAAAGAGAAAGAAGATGAAAGATCTTTGTATTAAATATTTATACAAAGGATTTTAATAATCAAATCTTTTGAAAGAGAGTATTGATGATTATTTCTTACATTCACAAAATAGTACGCATTTTGTCTTATCTCATTAAAGCATAAAGTCCAGGAATAGAAATTTGCTATCCAAATATAGTCCATTGTTTGTTCTCTTACTTATTAGAAATCTCATAGATAGTAACATAAAAAGTTTCATATATTTATTACTCAATGGCTTCTACACATTATAAGTGATGATGTAAGGTTCTGGAAATGTTTCAAAATTAATGCTCTGCCCTATTTTGAAAGAGCTCTGAGTCCTAAGTTTCAAAGATTATTCAGAAACCTTTGAGCAACTTTTATTATTTGATAGGTTCGTGAGTTATTGTGATGCTAATTCTTAGACATGCTCACCAAAGAAATGGATGCGAATGAATATTAATGGCCTTGTGATTTTCTACAACTGTTAGGGACTGATTTTCTTTTTAAAATCTCAGAATAAAATTCTATTCCAAACTTATGTCACATCATATGAAAGGAAAAAATACCAGATTTATACTTCACGAATAAACTGTAAAATGTCTATAAAATTATTTAGAATAATACTTCCTTAATATTCTGTTGTAATTCGAATGAAAATGTTCACATATGCTGAAAGTGATGTAAATGAGTCTAAATGCAAACATTTCCTGTATATCTACTCTTTAATGTTATGTTCTATATTATTCTGAATATCATGAATTCAGTATGATAAATGGGATTTACATAGACTTAATGCAACAATACAATTCTGTGTTCCCTTATAAAACTCTAATTTTATTTTAAGACATCATATTGCGGGTCATAATCTAAATCCTTCTAACGCATTTGTGTTACTTATATTATTTTTTGCACTAGAATTCCTCCAAATACGAAATGGTTTTTTTCTTGTATTCAAACACAGATGGTAGAAGCTCAGTTATATGATCTTATATTCAGTCTGTAACGGTAGCCTATAATCCATCTCGTCTGTCATGTTAAATATTATTCTAATTATAAGATCTAAATTTCACTTCGAGTTCACAAACCAATTTATTAAAATAGTCAGTTATATTCAAAATATTTTTATTTACTTCTGAAATAAAGGGGATGCTCTGTTAATATCCACTGTTAATATCCTTTCAGCAAATACTAACAACTTCTATAATTTATTAAAGAAGGCTCTTACCGGAAAAATAAGCGAGTGCCATCTGCGATTACTCCGACAGCATTGAGTCCTAATCTCAATAAATCTGCAATGCACGCCAGAACACTTCCGCACGCATCACACTAACATTCTTCTTATTAGCATAACCTTAATTTTATTATCAACTATCTTTCTGTTTCCCCTCTCCTCCTCATTCTCACTGCTCTTCAACTTACACCTGAACTTTGCTTTTCATATGTGGAAGGCGAATCGTTTGAATCAAGAAACGTCCAGGAAATGTCCATAAGGACACTTGAAGGGATGAAAGTATCAGTAGCTTCAAAACCTCTGAAAAATATGTATTCTGATGGTATTGCAGTTGTAACATGTTAAAGCAGTTCCAACAATGATGCAATGAAACTAATAATTAATTTATAAGAAAATACATAAAAACATTTTAATAATTTAATAAGGTTTGTACATCATCAAAAGCGCGCATAATTAATTTCTTTGTCAAACATATTTTCAGCAACTAATAAATGAAATATATTTTTAAAGTAGGAAACCTGAAATGAGAAAGAAATTTGACATTGACTCTGAAATGACATTTATTATACCCGAGAGCACTTCAAAAACATTTTAGCTCTTTTTAAATGTTCAATTTTTAATTGAAAATCTAAAGATTGTGAAAGTTATCCAATGATAATAAGAGCACTCAGCGTGGTACTTTAGAAAGGTGAAAGACTGAAATGTTTAAGAAGGTGAATGTTTAACGTTAATCAATTTTTAGCATGTGTTATGATGATTAACGGTGCAAGAGCCAGATGTGGGTATGTTGCGCCGAACAAGATTTAATTGTTTTCTAAACGTTTGAAAAAATAGAAAATATGTTATAGTTGGTCGACAAGAAGAGTTGAATATAGAGAAGAATCGCTAAGGTATATTAGGGGTGTGTCATCCGAGTTTACTAAAAACAGTAAGCCCCATGAGAAAGAAAAAAGATTACTAGAGTGTATCGGGTTCGTGATGGCCGTACTTGCCTAACGAAGGCAAGACCCAGAGGAGATCAATTTTTGGGCAATCCATATATGTATTATTAATTATGTATTAATTATTACTCCATTCTTATTTTATTATTATCAATGTATGTATTATTAATTTTAATGTTATAAATATTTAAAAAAGGAACGTTATCATTTAAATAATAATTTTTATAGATCAAAATGTTTCTGTCGTTTTATGCCAGGGAGATTAATTGAGCTATCGAGGGAGACTTAATCTGAATTATCTGATCCATGTATATAACTTAATCATAAAATATAAATTACAAGAGATTGACGGCTTTAACGTTAAAGAGATATAAAATGAAAAAAAAAATATCATTATTATAAAAGTAAGTCTTATAGATCAAAATGTTTTATAATAGGGGGAAGGAAGAGACATTCTCTGGGCCATCATTTAAGACTTTTCTTAATGAGTTTTGTAGAATTAAGTTTTGGATTTTCAACAACATTTTCATATCTTTAACAAAGCAATATATGTTATTAAAATGTAGTTTAAAAATCTTTATTTAAGTTTAACTTTCTGTTTACGTATTCTTTTCATGCAAAGTCTACTTCAACACTTTGTTGGTATATCACCACTCTTATAAAATTAGAGTGCAAATTATCAAGCAAGCATATCGTTGTGTCGACTAAGATTGTGTAACTTTTTCTGAAAAAAATTAAATTAATATATGTAACGCAACAATAAAATTTAATTTATAAAATTATTTATTTACACATAATTGATATTCTTATAGATATGGTCTTATTAAGCAATATGCAAAATAAGAGTACACCTATTCGATTATTAAATATTCTAATGCAACCACTCAACTGTAAAAGTTACTCCATTCTTATTTTATACAAAAATAGTAAATTTTCTCTTAAATTCTTATAAAATTTGTTTTTTATAATTTGGCGGTTTTCTAAGACATTATCATTTTACCTTAATTTGAAAAAAAAACATTAAGTGGAGTGGATATTTGGAAACTTTATATTTATCGAAGAGTTAAACTTATTCCTTGTCCTTACAAAACTTTGAGAGCTTGTTCTACATATTTAAGTGCAACAATATAAATTAAGCCCAAAATATACTTGGTCGTCATAGTACAGATTGGTAGGTAACATGGTTATCTGCCAAGAAATTCTTACTCATGACCAAATAGTCTATATAATCTTCTTAATTATTTAGTTCACGTTATTTTTCTGCTCAGACTTGAACCACAAATCGCTGTAATTACAGAAAATGAGTTTTTTCCTAACTGTGTGTAACTACTTAAGGATTCTCGCTTGTTTAAATATTTGAGAATGTCTTGAAAGACAAAACAAACAGTGTTAATTTGCTGTTAAGTAAGCTGAAGAAATTTTTGGTTCCTGTTCGCTGCATGTATAATTTAGTGAACAATTATTCTATTATTTTTCACTTGCCAAATGCTATTTGAATAAGCAATATTCCGTATGACTGATCGCATGTTAAAAAATTCGAGCTAAACCGATTAAAAGAAAGAAACACAGATATTTTTTAAAATATTAATTTGCGTGTCAAATAGGTTATTCGCTTTAATTTTTTTTTACCTGACTTTTGGTGAATTAGTGGCATTTTTATTGTATGAGGCAAACTTTAGGCATTCGCTTAGATTGCACACCTTAAATAATCTAAAACTTTAGAAATTGACGTTGCTCAGCGTATTAATTAAATTTTTTTTAAGAAAAATGAAAAAAATAATCCATTTTAGTTTTGAAATAGATTATTGTATGTATCATATGAAGGATCAATACCAAATGTAAATGAATACAAAAACAATAATATCGAAATAATATTTATCTGGGGCTAAAAGCCTGTGAGATTATATTTTATAATTACAATATTCACACAGTTTTAAAAATGCATCATTAAGTTTTATTGCTGTCACTAAATTGTAGGAATAATACAACCAACTAAATTTAGGGTTTGAGATAAGTTTTATTTTTATGATGAACATATATATATATATATATATATATATATATATATATATATATATTTCGTTATATATTTTTAATTACTCGTGTAATTTTCCATGTTTATTTACTTATATTTTCATAGATATGTAATTAAAATAGTATTCCATTACTATGATAAAATGGTTCAAATAAATTAAAAGTTACAGAAACATAGAGTAAATTCCTTAAAATTACTATGAAAACTGACCAATAAATTTTTTAGAGTATAGGGAAAGTAAAATAAAAAGGAACTTATTTTTTCAATTGCAAGAACCTAGAAAAAAGAAAACTACGTTTCGAAAAAATTAAGAAAGAGAACCAATTCCTGGAAGAGTACATGATGAAAATTGCAAGCAGATAAACTTTAAAATATAAAAAAGTATAAAACTCGACATGAAGAAAAATAAAAACAACAGAGAGAAATAAATCAAAAAAGAGAATTCAGTGTAATATTTATAAATTTTGAATCTAGCTTATAACAGATTAGCAGGCTTCACATTTCCTGAAAAAAATGTTATACAAAAATATGGAAATCCCAT
>BMAW01103087.1:1951835-1978877 GCA_019974015.1 Nephila pilipes
TATATATATATATATATATATATATATATATATATATATATATATATATATATATATATATATATATATATATATATATATATATATAATGTCTTGATTCTTCTTATTCCTTACGTGTCAGAACTTATGAATACATGATAATACAATAATTTTAGAATATTTTTGTTTTTATTTTTTATTTTTGTTCTATCTGATGAACATCTTGGATTTTTTACTTTAAAGTTTCTTTTCTTTTTCACTTTTAACATTGTTTTTAATTAAATATTTGATTTTTTTTTCGCTTTTTTCATAATTAATGATTTTGTTATTTCTATATTTTTATGTTATTCTTTATTTTCTCTGAATGTATAGAAAAAATTCAGGCTAAGAGTTGAATTTCAGGGTTAAGCTAATCTTTTATTCGGTAAACCTTTTCACCCATTACTTAACTTGGTAAATACATAGAATTCTCTTATGTGCAAAAGAAAAGAAATACAAAAACACAAACAAGTGAAAAGCAATACATAATGAAGAAGCATACAATGAATCATACGATCGGAGAAATAAACGAGAATATATATATACAAATAAAAAAAAAGTAGAAAAATAAACAATACATCGAGAAATTAGAAAAATTTAAGAAAAACCCTATATTTTTTTTGAAAATACAAAATTGGAGAGTAATATGTTGAATGGTGTAACAGGCTTTAGAATGTTAAACTATGTTATTCTAGAATATGAGTCGCAACTATTCCCATCATCAAAATAAATTATTAAAAATAGTTATAACAACAAAAGTTCAAATTGAAAAAATTCTGAAATTTAATTCCAAGAATAAAATAAAAAAGAACATACGATACTGCATACACTAATAAAAATGAATACAAAAACATTTATATATTTACATAACATATACGAATTAAATTTAGGAAAAATATTTACTCATATTAAATAGCCCTTAATACTTAATTTTAAGTCATAAGAATACTCGAAAAAGCAGCATTAAAAATAATGAAAAACTGGTTACAAGCTAAACACTATGCCATCTTCCCACGTGGAGAAACCGTTTTTAAGCGTTGCCAAAAATCCGAACACTTAACTCTGAAAAACAGTTTTTAAATGTTGCCAGAATACCAACATTAAACTCTAGAAATAACCTCTCAAAAATGATTGACTAGCATAACTTACTAAGAATATTGAAAACAAATTACAACTAAAAACTTGCAAAATCAAAAATTAAAATAAAAAACACAAAAGAAAATTTTGAAATCTGTTACATATATAATAATTAGAAAGGCAGCTTTAATTTGTTTTAATTTTATTTAACACTATGTACTTAAGGTTAAAAATCCATGCTGATTGTCAAGTATCAATAAATAAGCATTAAATTATACTCCTCTACTGATTTAGTATACTTAAAATTTTCTATTGAGAAAATAGTTTTAATAGAACTTACGTTAAACGTCTGTAAAGAACCTTGTTTGAAACTTATCTCTGTTAGGAAACCGTCTAAGACGGCAAATCATAATTAATATTTCGAGTCATGTTTAGAAGCTATTTTCAAAGTCAAATTAAATCTTAAGCCGGTAAAAGCGGGGCAGAAGTCAAGAAACTATTCAACAAAATTTAAAGTTCTTAACGGGATCACTGAACTCTCAAAGTATTAAGGTTTATTAATAGAATTTCTCTCAACTTAAGCGTAATTTCTATAATTCAGCAGAAGAAAATTTTAAACGATTATTCGCTGGCGAATATTATATTTCAATTAGAATTGACTAAATATGTTTATGTAGAACATTATTGATCGAAGAATTCATTTCATAGAAAGAAAGATAAAAATGTAATGAATTTCTTTATTTTTTTAAAGAATAATTCACCATATATAATATATTAATCATGAAAACAGCATTTAGAATACACCTATTGAAATAAACTAACGTATTAGTTAATGGTCTCATTTAAATATTTAGCTTCCTTATCGTAGAGTTCCGTAAACTATCTTTTTTATAGCAAAGATTCTTAAGATTTATTTCAGTAAATGTTCACTCATAAAATTCGTCTGCATAAACAAAGAGTCGAATTATTTAACAGTTCATTAAAGGAATGTTCCATCACTAAAGTCGTTGGGTTAGAATTCCTTTATTTTACACCGACCACGTTCCACATTTAATTATTAAAATTGCGAAGTTAGTTATGCCTTTCATTTATCGTATTTTCTTTTCCTCTCGGTTACTAGAATAACCCAGTTTCTTTTCAGTAAAAAATGTTTTTGTTTTATTCTTATAAAGATAACTTAAAATGTTTCGGGAGCCTTATCTTTAGAGTGAAATGAATACAAAGAAAAAATTATCTCGGATTTTATGACTAAAACACATTTTACTGTTAAAAAGGCGTATAAAACTCCCTTATTGAAACCTTAAACATGCTTTATAGTACATTAAGCGTAAATGTAAATAAATGTTCGTGGTTGAGGTAGATTTGAAAAAAAAAAAAAGGTGAATACTTTTCGTAGAATTTATTTCTTTATAATGTGGATTGTTAAACTTGTTTATTTAAAGTATCGAATAAATGTACGTGAAATAATAAATATTAGAGTAAAACTGAGACTCTCTTCATTAAAAAAGTCATACTGGGTCCTTGATTATTTGTATGAAATTATTAATTAAAGCGGAATTATTAGTAAAATTAAAGAATACTTTAATCTCATTTTGAATCCGAAAAGAATGAAGCACTTGTATACGAAATATAATAAAACAACATTAAGTTCGTATTTTAATATGTTTTCTTGGAGCTATTGTTACCGTTAAGGGCATGTCTTAAAAAGCATAATAATTTTACTTCAAAACAATTTATAATCGCTGATATAAAGAAAATTTAAGAAAAGCTGTCATATTTGTTTAGTACTAAATATGATATTTTTAAAACAATTACAAATCAAGATTATGACAAATTGTCCTCTCTGGCAATGAGAGAAAAATTTACTCAATAATGATCAGCTGAATTATTTAACCAGTATGCTCAAATCTTTGAAAATCAAATAAATTAAACGTGTGGAGTGATTTCCTTAACAAATAATTTTAATAATAATATAATATCTACTTACCTTGTATACCTTCAATAGGAAACTTCTAATAACGGAATAAGATCCAGGATTACACACTCTGAATCTTGTCTCATAGTTGCTGGAGCCTATATAGCGTTCCTATGACTCCTCTATCTCTTCATTCCTTTTCTCTACACTTGTTCTTATATAGAAAAACTCACACACATGTATTAAATTTCTTTCATAAGATGAAGTTCTCAATTCAGGCGTCTCAGTAAACACAGCCACTGAGATTAGTTAAAGGGAAACGCACGTGATAGTCCGTTAGAAGATTAATAATTAAATAAGAACTTTTAATCGTATAAATTCAAAACAATATTTAATATTGTAATTTTTAATCAGCATAAAATTTAGACTTATGTCTAAATGGCTTAAAAATAGATTTGCATCATCAAACTTTTTTACCCATTTAAATGAAAAATTAGAAACCTTAATGATTGATTAAAAATAGTCCTAAATTTAAAATACTTCACTTGTTTCTCCTTCATGAAATAAATTTAATTATGAATTCACGGATCAAAACAAAAAATATTATGAGGAAATTTTTACCCTGTTGCAGCCATTTTTGAAGCCGTGTAGCCGGGGCTGATGTACGTTAAATCAGTCGGGGCCCAAAATCCTCCCTTCGGCGGGTTGTGGAAGATAGGAGAGGGGGTTGCCTCCACCTCAAGTATTGTCCTCGTCACTCGACCGAGGTTTCAGATTATGAGATCCGTCGCCAGTAGCCCTCGTGTTGCTTCTAGTGTGACATTAATAAAACTAAATCCCAAAGCCCTTTTTGAATATTACACTGTAAGCAATTTTTGAATGAACTGAATATTATATTACTTTCATGTTACTAACTAACTGAAAAATATAAAAACATTCCTAAAATATTTTTGCAAAGCGTTTGTAAATTATGAATTGTATTTATTAATACTTCTTCTTTGTGTATTTTTTGTAACAGATATCGGCAAGCTATAGCCCTCTGTCTGTTTTTAATACGACCCAAGTGTTGGCATTTATTTTATGCATGAATCAGTTACGACAAGAAAAAGTACAGTTATCACAGTGTTTATAGGATCTGGATGCAAATGTATTTCGATATTTTAAAATCATTTGTCTGTACAGTTGAGAAGCTTCTTTTGCTCATTCATTCGGAAGTGATTGATCAGAAAAATGATGATAAGCTAAAAGTGATATGTAAAGAATCGGAATCTAATCCAATTCTGTGAAAAAATTTCGGATAATAAATACGATCAATTATAATCATATGCTTGGAGAATTATATCTGTATTTGGGAGAGTACTTTCCAATGTGAAAGGAAATTTTCGAAAACGATGTATACAATAACGCAATACAGGTCATTAACTGTAGGCTATTCGCAAGTGACTTTATTATAGGATGTATTGATTTTGAAATCCAGAAGAATGAAACATTATGTCAGAAAATTTATTGTATTCATCTCATTAGTACAAAATTTAACTGATCGTCTAATAAGTTTATTAATAAATGGAAATGTTTTATTCGGGTTTTTTTGTAAGTTTCTGTATGTAATTATATATCCTCCCCTTCCTCATAAAAAAAAAAAAAAAAAAATCTATAATATAACAACAGATGTTGTAAAATATTATAATGAAAGTATAGTTAAGCATTTTATTAGGTTGGCAACTAAGTTCCCGCCTTTTTTCAAAAATACAATAATCATCATGTCATTAAATGTTTTTGGCACAATGTTTTAAATTATTCGAAAAAGGATGTTTTGCTCTACCGGAATCTATGTTTTGTTTCTTTTTTCGAGTTAATTTATGTTAATTTTCAGATCATTAAAACAGAATTTCAAATTGAGAAAAAGGAGTGTTTTCAACATCTCTTTCCTTTCGCTTTTAATTGAGGTTTTAAGGCCGCAAAATCTGTTCATGGCTTTTGTGCTGATATGGAGAGCATGCCATAACTGAAAGAACCTCTCGTGATTGGTATGCCAAGTTCAAAAATGGAGATTTTGATCTGAAAGTTGCAACTCGTTCTGGTAGTCCAACGGAACCAAACGGTCAAAGCGGAACTCTACATTAACAAATGGAACGACTCAACAGGTTATTCAAGAAAAAACCTTAGAGGCAGCATGTTCATTTTTTGCAAGACACCGCCTGCCCTCATGTCACCAATGTGACCAAGGAAGCTATTCAAATGCATGGATGGGAAGTGGTGCCACACTCACTCTACTCTCCCAACTTGGTACCAATATATTTCCACCTCTTTCAAATGCTATGCGTGGAGTTTCGTTCAATACTGATGCAGAATTGAGAGCTAGGTTGGATGAATTTTTCGAGTCGAAGCCGGATGATCTCTACCAACAAGGTATTGAAAATCTTGTTGAAAAATGCAAAGAAGTTATAAACAACAAGGGAGAATATATTATTGATTAATTAGCTGTCAATTTTCTGTTGAAATATAAACTTTTAGAATTTTTTAATAAAATGGTGGGAGCTTAGTTGCCAATCCAATATTCAATATAATTGTTGAATAAAAGCTCTTAGTTGTATGTTAGAATCAAAATTTAGTAATGGATGTGTCATAATTTCTGGGATTAACTACTCCAAAAATGGTCATTTGACATTAATGGGTATGTTATGTTTGAAATTTATATGCTTTGTAATCTTCATCTAGTGTGACACGTAGAGTAGAATTTAAGATTGGCGTTCGTCCCCTTTTTTTTTTTTTTTTTTGAGCTTCAAATGTAAGAAAATTTTTAATTGTTTAACATGCAATTCTGAAGAAGGCCATTACCAAGTATAAATAAACAATATAACATTAATACAAGTCTCTAAATAACTATAAAATAATGCTAAATAATTAAATTGAAGTATTAACTTAATTGATACTTGATTACTTAAAAAAAATATTTGTTCGACTTGAATAACCACGTCTAATTTTTCACATATCGGGTTTTAAATTTATTATTCCTCGCAAAAATAAGTAAATAAATTTATCTGGCTTCTTTAACCACAACTGAATGTTATTTCTTTGAGTAAAGTAAATACTCTATACCGTTACAGAAGTCTTCAACATATGATGAAAAGAAATTTCTCTCTCTGTCTCTCTTTTTCTCTTGCTCTCGCCAGATAGTAATACATACAAAAAAACAATACTAAAAATAAATAATAAAAGGCAATACCACTAGCTAAAGACTCCCATGACTCAGAACTGACAAAAACCATTCATTTTCTTTCTCGATATTTCGTTCGAAGATAAAGATTTGGCGAGTAATTTGTTCCAGCGAGCGAAGCACTTTTACTGCACTGATGGTCCGAGAATGATATTTACCTGCATGGATTCTTGAGGAATTGAAAATGATAAAATAGTATTGTCACGAAATAGATCTATAAACATAAGAAAACTTACGTATGTATTCAGAAAATGGTCTTGGAAATAAAGATTGAAAAAGCTTCTTTTAGAATAGTTAAGAAAATACTAGATATATGATTTATTTATCTCAGTTTGCGTTTCTATTGTATATATTGTAGGTACAAATTTTATCTCTCGCAGTTTTCGAGTTTCTAGTAAATGGAAAATTGTTTCAATTTTTGGAATCTTATTTACTCCATACATTAAGATTTCATCCTTTAATCATCCATTTTAAAAATTTATTTTCATTTAAACTTTTCATGTGCGACTTAAGACAAATAACATCTCTAGTTTTTACTCATCTCTGTTTCCAATAACATTCTTTATTTCCTTCATTATAAAATAAAGCTACCATAACGGGCATGATTAATTTTTAAGTTACAAATTTCTATTCCAATTCTTAAAAAAAAATATTCTAAAAGTATATGTATCAGGTATTTTACTTTTTTCGCATACTATATAAAATACTTAAGAAAATACTCGACAGTCTGCTTTATTTTTTATTTTTCCTTTCAGTTTTTCGATCTCTTAAAAATAAAATGTCCATATTAGGTTAAACTCCTCAAGGCTGTAATTATCTTAAAATATTATTTGTAATAATGTGCCTTACATAAGATAAACTGTTTATTTTTTTCAACGTTTATTCAGTCCAGGGTATATGAAACTGTGGGTGTCGATGCATTTTCTTGTTTCAAGTAATTTCTATTACGATACAAGAATTATTGCCTGGGCCATTTCTCGAACTTAAAATGTTCTTAAAGATATACTTAGCACAACCCTTCTTTTTCACCTCTAAGTAAATTACGAATAACAAGTATAATTTGTAATATAAAGAACTTATAAGAAGTATTTTGCTGAAATTGACGATTTTCCCAGCGTATATTAACCCCATGATGTACGAGTATTAGCTATTTCTAAACGTATTGTATCTTAAAGCCATCTGTTCTTTGTATTCTTCATTAAATCTTAAAATCCTCTCCCTTAAGCCAGATGTTATTAATCTCCTTGGTGCTATTTACTGATTAATCTCACTCCTACGTCATGGACCAACAAATAAGATCGGTATTACTAACAAAATAGTTTTCAAGAAGTCTGTTATAAGCTGAAGATTTCGACACAGAAAGAAGCTTATTTCGAGTTTCCTGCGTCATGTTATGCTTAGAGACTAAATAAGTTCTAAGAATGAAAGGGATATTAATAAATAAGGAATAGACGAAAGACAGAGATTTGATTTGGTTTAAAGCCTTAGTCCGTTCCTTCTTACTTGGTTTTAGTATGGTCTACATCTGATACCAAAAGTTTTGCAGGGGGAGAGAAGATACAAGTGTATAAATAACTATTTCTTAGACTGTGGGGTTTGATCAAAAATAAAATCACGTGACTCAAAATTCTGGTTGAGAAAATTCGGGTAATGATAAAATTTGCTATAATTAAGAATTTAAATTTACGTACATTTCTTTATCAGTGTTTTTAAGATTAAAGAAAGGCGAAAGATGAAAGCTTAAAATGCTTTGAAATAAATGAAACATCCATTCTATTTTGTAGTTTTTTTTTAATAATAAAATGAATAAGAAAGTTAAAGTTTATTCTTTTTTTAAAATTAAAGTTTATTATTTCAATTTATTCTACAGACACCGTCTCTGAAGAAGCCCTCTTTAATTTAGTATCAAAAATGCTGATATAAAATACACTCACACACAAATGTTATACATAATTGAGTGAGATTGTTCAAAAAGTAAGTGTCTTTGAAGACAGATGGCGTTGATTAGTTAGGTTGTTGTTTCCACTGTGTGATGCCATCTATTAAATGGTATCATAACGTGACTGACACTTATTTATAGATTAGTTTTGAGTGGTGTCATGTCGAAATGTCATCATTTTGCTTCGAATTGTCACTCTCAATGAGACCGAGATTCATCATTTTCCCCCAGAATCCAAGAAATAATCAAAACAATGGGTTGTTTCCAATGAATATACTACAAAGAAGGCGAAGACGTTCTCAACGACCAGAAAAATAACGACGATGATTTTCTTAGAGGCAAAGGGTGGTAAACTCATAGATTCATTAAAAAAAAAGAACGAAAAACAATCATTGGACAGTACTACAGTGAGTAAATTCATTCCCCTTTCCCATTCTTAACAAGGGTATTTTTTGAGCCCCCTGCTTGACATTCAATCTGTAGTAAATCCCTCTTTGGTATTAATATAAATTAATATTGTATGTTTCAACTGAAAGTTTCTAAAATGTTATTCTCCGTTCCCATAATTCAATTGGAGATCGAAGTTATGAAGAATATTCTTAGTATTAATAATAGATTTTTGCGGTGTTTTTCTAAGATATAAATAATTTATAAGACATGTTATTGTACCCTTTCTAGAGACGGGAAGTTTGGAGTCTTTTTCACTTTTCCAAATAATGTCTAGACAAATAAATAATATTTAGCGTCTGAGAATAATGCTTGGTTTGGAGTATGATCACGTTATATGCAAATACACCAAGCTCAATTTTGTCTCTCGAATTAAATTTTAAAACTCGAAATAATATTTAAGTTTTAGTTCCTTTTAGTTATGTATTCATGAATAAGAATGTATCTTGAGTCCATTCAACTCTAAAAAAAAGAGATAGCAGCTTAGATTTACTTTATTTACATACAAGCTTTTACGTTTAAGCTTTAAGCTTAATAATCCCAACCAACACAAATCAAGAACAATAGATTCCTGAAGTCTAGCCATAAACGATAGGCTTTTAAACAATGATATATTAACATCTAGTTCAATTAGGTTTCATTTGAATCTCACGGAAAATTTTACGCCATCTTTAATATTAAGCGTTCTGTCACGATACATGCTATATTGGTTGTTGGAACTCCTCAGGAATGTGAATGAGATTTTAGCATTATTTAGAGAATGAAGCACACTTTTGCTCTGTTACACTTAGGGTATTTCCAATATGAATTAGCTCTAACATAGGCAGAAATCTAGATTGAGCAATAGTTCCAATGCAATTAGAAGCTAATGGAAATCAAATTGGACAATGAAATGAAGTTACGTCAGTTACAATAGCAGAAAGGGGAGAAATTCAGTGAATGGGAGAATCAGAAGAATATGTGGGTAGTTAGAAAGAGAATAGATGTATCGAATTAGGCTTAACTACTAAATGCTATTTCAGGGATTCACAGTTGTAATTTAGAACTCTGAGCTAAATGGCCTTTTATTAAATTGGATTGTATGATACTCAGGATCAGTTGAAAGACATTTTTCCTTCAGTTTCGAAACAAATCAATGTTGCAAATAGCAATAGTAAAGCTAATCACGATTTACCAAAAGAATTCATATCAAAGCCTTGATTAATTTAATTTTATAAGCAAGCATGGTATTCTCAGGCAATGACTGACTTAAGAGAAAGCTTGGGGAGAAGGGGCTTGAACTTGACGGAGGTCAATTGAGTTGAAATTCTGAAGTGCGTCTAGCTCACGTAATTGCTTTTTGCTTTAAATTTCCAGATTAAAAAGAATTAAATAAGTGTTAGCAAAGAAATTGAATCAAGCCTTTATTTAAAGATGCACTAAAAGGCACAAAATACTTTTTAAAAAATAAAATAATATATAATTTACAAAAGTTTGAGACGTTCTCATACTTCTTTTGATCTCCTATTTAGGTAAGTAGCTATGGTGCTTAATTTATTGGTAATTACTTAGGTATCTTAGTTAAGCCCCTGAAGTTTTTATTAATAACACATTGCTTTACATAAAAAAAAATATTTTTATACCATTTAGTCTATCTTTAAATAAAAGCTTGATTTAATTTTTTTTTACTTATATTCGCTTGTACTATTAATGTACAATGTATATTGACCTACCGATGTTGTTAAAACTTGTCCCAATTGACGCTGAATCGGAAAATTATTCAACTATTCACAACAGATGAACAATACATAATGAAACTTTTCGATATATTTTATTCTTTTAAGAGTTTCAAGTACTTGATAAATCAGAGTTCCTTTAAGGCTCATAGTGTATGATAAGAGTTTCCGTAAATGAAGAAGTAAGAAATGGAGATTAGAGAAATACATTTTCTGAAAATTAGCTTAAAACTTTAATCAAGATTAAAAAAAAGAAAGCTCTAAGTATATAAATGATATCACTTTCTCTTTAAAATGGAATTTTCTTTCAGATTTTTGAGTTGCCTTACATTTCTTTTACGCAGTTCATTCAGATCACATCAAAATGTTAAATTTATACTTGAGGTTAATAAAAAAAGATCAATGCATTTTTGTTTTTATTGTAAAATGACAGTTAAGTTCTTTAAAATTATTATGTTTCTGATTGCATTTAATATTTCGCATTTTAACAAATATAACTTTTATTGTTTTTGAATGAAAATTTTGTTTTTCATCTTTTTTTTTTAAAAAAAAAAAAAAAGAGGATCACAACCGATGCATTTTCATTTGAGGTATATCAATGTTAAACGCAAAAAAACTGGCATCTTTCTACTCCCTTGGAGTTTTTAATTCTTTTTGAAATTTGAATGAAGCGTAAAACTTTTTTGTTTGTGATAATTTATAATTTGTATTTTGACGAATCAATTTTAAGTATTCAAAAAAGCTTTAAATAATGTATAAAATATTACTTAATGATAACTCTTTGTTTTCATTCTATTTAATGGTATAATGATTTATACGAACAATCCTAAAAAGGGCTTTTCTTCAGAACGTATAATTTTGTTTCATAATGCAAATAAATATTTAATAATATTATTAAACTAAAATATTTATAATACTTTAAGAAAGGTTGATTTTTTTAAGATTTATTGAAAATTGTCATTAAATGTTTCAAATTTTAATTTGTACTTACCTCAGAAAATGTATAAATATCTGTACGAAACAGAATAATTTTAGTTCCAACTATACAAAATAATATTGTAAATATAAATGTATAACTTTCTTTATTTTAAATAGTGTATTAGATATTTTTCAGAAAATTAGTAAGTATCTTATTTTGAGAGAATGAGCTTTTAAATTTACCGTACAATATAGCTGGCCAAAAGTAAGCATATATATATTTTAATCATACCTCGGAAAATGATTAGAATATTTTCCTGAGGTTTAATTTAAAGCATTCAGAAAACTCCATATTTTAATATATATACAGGGTGCTTCAAAAAATGTATACACACTTTAAACTATTGTAGTTTTCCCGCTCTACAAGGCTAATGTTATATTTCTTCGCCAGGTGCCAGCATAATCGTCCCTCTATGTTATATTATCAGTTGGAATTTGTAATATCAACATGGGGGACGTACGTTTGAGTTTTGAAGAACGTAAGCAGGTTATTAAGTGGTACTGGAAGTTTGAGAATGTAAATGAAGTTCAAAGACAGTGGAGAAGGGAGTATGATACAGAACCACCTTCAAGATTAACAATTACACGCATACGAGACAAATTCGAAGTTCATGGAACAGTGTGTGATGTGCATAAAGGTCATTCAGGTCGGCCTCGAACAGCTACAAGTGATGAGTCATCAACGGCAGTCTTAAAACTGTTTCAACGCTCTCCTAACAAATCTTCTAACAAATAAAAGATGAGGTGTACAAACGTAAACCACGTAACCAAGACATTCTTTGGAATGAGATTCAAGCAGTGTGTAGAGAAATCTCATTGGACGTTTTGATACGATGTACAGAATCTGTGGTGACTCGTACTCAGAATTGTATTGATGCTGCAGGTCACCAATTTGAACAGTATTAATATTTGTTATTTATGTTTCAATTACATTGGACTTTCAGCTTTCTATTTTCCTGAAATTTAACTTTGTAGAACGGTAAATAAATTTTCTATGGAAGTTCAAAGTGTGTGTACATTTTTTTGAAGCACCCTGTACTTTCCGAAAATTGAATGATTTCGGAGTTTGAGTCTCGTGAGTTTCCTTAAAAATTATTACTAATAATTTAAAGGCGAAAATAAAAGGTTGAAAGCCGAAACAATTAAGATTTTTATTTCACATCCAAATAATAACTGAAGTACAAATAAACAAAATAGGAGGATTGTTAATTAACAAAGCTGTTTTACTGTAATAACGAAACATGCAAATAACGCATTCAAAACGTATAAGACAGCCTCATGTTATATGAAAGAAATAAAATGATACTTCCTACGCAGATAAAGTATTTGCTAATTGCTTAAAATGTTAAAGGTTTTCCTCTAATAATCTAAAATGTCTCTAAAGCTGTCTTAAAAACCTGCAGGAATTTTATTTATCCATGATAAATAATTCAACTATACAAAACATTAGTCTCTGTTTCTTTGTTCTAAAATGCAACATTATTAGACGAATACGTCAGAGTTCCATTTCAGGTAATTTATTTGTACAAAATACATTTAATCAGGTACATTCGCGATTATTTAAATGATAAATGGAAAGAGGAAATTCTAAATGAGAATGCGCCTTTAAAGGATATTAAATGTGAGAATATTTACACAATTTACAATAAAAAACAACTGCGATAAATTTTTCTCTATTAATTTTCATAACTCATTCACTTCTTTTAAATACCTAAAAGAGGAAATGTTCATTCTAATACTATTCAAAACCTTTAGTTTTGGATCTTTATAAAAATGCGTCGGTATAGAAAAATTTCTTCATGGATAGTTTTTAGCATTAGGTTTTAGTATTACATATATATATGTGTGTGTGTGTGTGTGTGTGTGTCATAAGAAATGTTACGCTGTACTTCTAATAAATTTGAATCGAAAACATTAAATAAATACTAGTATAAAATTCATTCACTCTAGTATTTCTATTTCTGAGAAGTGCTTTTTATTGGAGTTAAGTAAAATTTTTTGATAAATCTCCATTTAGTCTAATTTTAATACAAAACTTTTGTATTTGTTTTATGACTATTTATACCTCTAAGAAAACCAAATAAACTTAGTGTAAGCGAAAATAAAGTTTGAAAAGCTGAAAAGCACCAGAAAAAAAATATCTGTTTCTAATATAAAAACATTTTTGTAACTGTAAACTGATTTAAACATTACCTCAAAGTATTTTAGCTGAAACTTTGGATGTTTTTCAGATTTTCTCCTCGTTTCACCAAGTTGGTTTCTCTGCGAAAACTAACTTCTCTTGTTTGCTTCCATTATTTTCAGCCAAAGAATTATCAAATAAAACCAGCTTCATTCAAATCAATTTATATTTAATTCTAGTCTCTATTACATAGTTTTACAAATTTTTATTTAACTTGTTATGTTCATATATATGTCATTTGAATCCGAAATTTACACTCGAACTTTAATCCACTTTCTGTCATCCGATCAAACTGTCCGATCACTTCCTATCATCCGACACGTATTACTCCAATGACATTGTAATATTATGGTATGTTCAAGAAGTGACGGATTTAGGAGGGAGGGGGGGACTGGGGGCCGAACCTTGCACGCAACAAAGTCCAATTCAGTCAAATTTTGCTCACGTGTATAGTTCACATTATTGCCTTTTTCTAGTCTTAAATTTCCAAACTAAAAGGAATTAAATAAATGTAAGTAAGAAATTTTTTTTAATCAAGCCTTTATTTAAAGATGGACTAAAAGGAATGAAAATATTTTTAAATGTAAAATAACATATAATTTATAAAATCTTGAGGTGTCAATACTTCTTTTGATCTCATATATTAGTAAGTAGCTATGTCACTTAATTTGTCAGTAATTACAAAAGAATTTTAGTTAAGCCCCGCAAACTTTTTTTAAATTATATATTATTTTCCATCAAGAAAACTATTTTAATATCTTTTGGTCCATCTTTTAATAAAACTTGATTAATTTTTTTTTACTTATACTAATTTACTTATCTTCTTAAGCCTTAGAAATGTTATGTATTAAAATTTCATTCATAATAGGGACACAGTTTTTATATCCATATACAATTTGAACTGTGATCAAATTTTTAATCTTAAATTATTTTTACAAAAGTTTCCTTTAGAATGGATGGCAAATATTAAAGAATAAAAGAGACTATTGAAAGGAAACCGAAAAGAGAAAAGTAATTATGAAACTAATTAATTTTGAGTTAAATGCTGTTCTTTCATAAACTCGTAAAATAACAGCTGTAATGAAAAACTTTTAGTTGAAGAAGAAAAGGGCAATAGTTCGTGTCCAATCACTCGCATCTATAGTGTAATTAAAAATCATGATAAATAAATTGTAAAAAAGTACAGAGTCAATATACTCTTCAGTTCTCGTCAGTTTTACTATCTCTGAAAGTTTTCCAGGAATTTTTCCTATCGAAGAGAGAATATAATGCTATCTTTCTTGCACTGAATGCAAGAAATGCTAATTACTATTAAATTATTATTAATTGTATATGAGCATTTGAATTTAATCGTGAAATGTATTTTTTACAAACTATTTTAAACCTACACATTATTAAATGTTTTACGGTATCTTATATAATATTTCTGGTTGATATTTAAAGTAAAATATTTACAATACTGAATAGTCTTTCACGGGGAAAGAATAAAAAATTGCTCGGAATACGAGAAAATGTGTGCTTGACAGCTTTCATTATATCGCATAATATAAACGCATTGAAGCTATTTATCTATTTATACGTATTTTAAACTGAACTTCAAGAAAGCCTGCTAAAGATTTATTTCAGAATCGGTGTTTTAACCAATAACTTTTATTCAAACGCTCAACACCTCAACAATTCGCTCTTCAAGATTTCCCAAATATGAAATAGTAATTTTTAAAGAAAATTAGTTTTTACTTTGCCGAGATAACTGCGTTAAGTTCGAAAGCTTTAATAATGAAAGGCATTTCATTTCTTGAATAAACGAGATCAAATTCTTTTCTACCTTAGAATTTCCTTTAAAAACTTTACTTAAGAGCGATACTCTTTGACAAAGCGACCCGCCTTAATTCGAGTTACCAAATAAATTGATGCCAAAAATTGCGTCAGGATTTCATTCCGTTTTCCTCCCCTCTTAGCATTAGAGCTTTCGGGATGGAAAATGGAAATGCTTTTATGCTATTAGTATTCCGATGCGTTCTTTGAAGCATCACAATATCTTTTGTCATTTTTCGCCAAGGTAAGGAGGGCTTTCAATACTCGAACTCGCGTTTCCTTCTTAACGGCAACGGATCAAATACAAAGAAAAATTACATTCCTTCGCATCCCTGTTCGCAATTTTATCCTAGAAAAACATGTTTTGTTTGTTTTCCTTACAAAGGAACATGATATGTTATCGTTTTCTATCTATTTATTTATGTCACAGATATTGGCATATCTTTACGCAAACCATGAAAACTCAAGTAAAATTCATTTTCAAAAGAAACGTCCTAAACATTTTGTTAAAAAGTGGAGGCAATGCGGATAAACGGAATTCTTTCCTCAGGGAGAATTTCAATATTCTATACCTTGTATTATATCTACTTTTCGCTGTATGAAAAATATCAACAAATGTCAAAGGCAAATTAAGGAGTAATATTGCGTCAAATATTCTATTTTAAGATATACAAAGGTTTTCGGAGCGCGAAAGAAATTCATTTCCGTTTATCAATAAATTTAATTTCATTTTAGAAATAAGACTTCAGAGAATTCTCACAAAAAATATTTCTCTTATCTCCTTTGACATTTGTGAATAGGAAATTTTCTTTATCACTTCCATGAAACGTAACAGTTCTGAAGATAGGACAGATTTTTATTTCAAAAATATTGCGTAGGAGGGGATATCGTTAAGTAAGAAATAACTAAAAAATAACCGAATATCTGGATGAAATTTATTCTGAATACGTACATTCGTTTGTTTGATTACAGGAAGTCACATAGATTGAAGTTACCCGTAGTATGGATCTCAATTTGTAATGTTCTACAATGAAGGCCTTTGAAAGGTCAAGAGACATTGGGATAAATATATAACTCTGGATGTGTATGGGGACTATGCAGAGAAGTTTTATGAATAATAAATAAAAATTAAGTTTCTATCTCAATTGTTTTTGTCAATAATTAAAACTTTATTGTACTGCAGGTTTCTTCAACTTACGACTTCCTGAAACCAAACAAATCAACAATAATAGCTGTAATTTAAGACAATGTGTACATAAGGATCTATTAATACACTTAATAAATCTTATCCAGATAACTTAACTAGTTCTTATTAATAATTAAGACTTTGCGATAACCCTCTCGTAAATCAAAAAATTCCAATTGTATAAATGGTATTTTTCTCTAACAATCCTGTTATCTCTGTTATTTTTGTTAATTATTAAAACTTTGTGATACTTCGGGTTACTTCAATCTACAGCTTCCTGGAACCAAACAAATCAATAAGAATTGTTGTAATTTGCAACATAATGTACGAAAGGTTACGTTAATATACAGAATAAATTTATCCAAATATCTTGGTTATATATTAGTAATTATTAACAATTTATGATACCTCATTGTACGATGCTATCTGAATACAATGATAAAGTATCTAAGTAAACATCATCATAGAAATAATTCGAAAACGAGACTTCATTCTTTTCATATAGCCTTTCTTTCTTGACTTCTAGTAAATGGTTCCGTAGATCGTCTCTCGAGATTCTGACTCATCAAATCTTGCCCAAACTCATTTTCTTCCATCGGCTTCTACGTCCCTTATGAGGAGAAAAGAAAATTGACGAAACTTTGTTTCCTATAAGCCCCCTATCTAATAGCCTTTCGAGAAACGCGACGCTGATTTCAAGATAATTAGGAACGAATATGTCGTGATCAAACTTAGAATTAGAGTTAAAATCAAGATACAAGAAAAAATTACTATCCGAACAAAACCAGCAATTGCTTTAAAGTTCTCCAGTTGTTGTTGAATCTGCATTTCAACTACTATCAAATTGTAAACTTAAGTATGTGAATTTAGCTTGTGGAATCATAACAATAATTGAAAAAATCAATCTTTATAAAGGAAATAATATACAGGCTTATTCAAATGATTCGTTCCATTTCAAAATTCCATAGTTTCAAAAATGAACAAGGACACTGAATAAGTAATATATGAATACAAAAGAAAACTGCGGAAATTTTATATTCTGTAAAACAGGTGACCTCTATGTGTTTTTCGTGAAGCTATTTCATGAAAGCTGTTTCAGAAGCTTTCATATAGCTACCTCACAGTTGGATTGATTGATTGGGCCAGATGACTTGATGTCACACAGCTGGTTACCTAAATCACCTGATATGACCCCATTTGATTTCTTCCTTTGGTGGTTTGTAAAAGATAAAATGTATGTGCCACCATTACCCACAAATTTATTTGGACTTAAACGACGGATTTCTGCTGCTGTACAATCAATTATCACTGACACTTTACAACGTGTTTGTCAAGAATTTATATATCGAATTGACATTAAACGTGTATCTAAAGGGATTTATATCTAATACTTGTAAGAAAAATTTCTATATTTTCCTTTGCATTTATGTATTAATTTTCATTCTATGTCTCTTATTTATAAAAATATGGAATTTTGAAATAAGTTAAATAATATCAAATAACTCTGTACAAAAACTAATTTCGTAAGAAAACTTATGACAATTAAACTCCTTTACAAGGTATTAAGCAATAGAAAAGTGTAACAGAAATGAAACAGTGTGTAAGAAAAGAATAATGATTACTTCCAATTTTTAGAAGCATTAAAAATTACACTATGGATTTAGTAATCATATGAAACATTTCTAAGAGAGAACTCGAAAGCAAGGCTATACATTACAAAGGGGAACAATTCTTAAGAAGTGTAAAGTAATTTGCAGTAGAAAAATAAATTCTCCAGTCTCTGACATCTTCAATTAGTACAATAAATAAAGTGAACGCATTTACTCGCTTTAAAACATAAACATTTCCTGTATTAAATATAAATCCATGCAATTTATATTTTAAAAAACAAGAAAAATTTTTAATGTATTTCGTATTCGAATAAAATCTTTTGGTTTGTTTTATTAGTCAAAACGTTATTATTATTTCAAGAGCTTCCTTCCAGGGTTACTTTAATACTATTCATCGAGACTTTAACTTTTTAGATAAAACGAACTATTTGTTATTTTACTCGAATGTTTTTAGGACGAATTTTTGTTTTTTAATTTAAATACCTTAATACTTTTGGGATTAAAGCTGAACACTTTTTACATACTTTATTCTCTTAGTATCTTAGTATTCAGTTCGATTTAATTCTTTTTCTTCCTCACATTTGTAAGAAAAAGCTTTTTCAGCGACTAATTTGCAGTGCTAAGCTTCCTGCCTGATTCTAGTAATTTAATTTCCTTAGCCAATACCTTAGGACGACGAAGAAGACAAGAGAATTCATTTGAGACTTTCCAATCAAATTAATTCTTTCTTCAAAAAATTGTAATACTTCGAATGTCTTATTGTTATTGGAGATAATTGAGTGAAAAAAAGAACAGAATAATTTAGCCGACCTATTTGATGACGCTTAACTTGATTCTCTGATCTCCCTATTCGTGAACTATCTTTATCTTTAATCTTTAGATCAAATCAAACAACTACTTTTAGATCTTAATTAATAGTGCAATAAATAAAGCTGCTTTTAGACTTTATTGAAAATAGTTAATTGTGTACTATTTACATAATAAATTGTCTTGCGAAAAATAGTAAAACATTATTATTGAGTAGAAGTTAGCTGGATTTTTATACACATGAATGGGATACATGTTACTGAGAAAATTGTCTTCCTCTACAAAATTAAAAGCAAATGAATTTTCTCTTAGTACTTTTTTGCTATAGTGCATACGGCTAAACTTTTTCCTGGCGGACAAATAGTAACTTTGATGCATTGAAAACAAATAAATAATTTAATTTAATTATATGGATAAATATGTATACAGTACACTCCAAATGAGTAAATATGAAATCATAATGATAATAGATAACAACAAAAGTGAACTTTATCAGAAAATATAATTCGTGTATGTTGTCGTTAATATGTTTTAAAAATATTTTAATGATATTGAAAATTCTTAAGTTTTTACATAATATACAAAAACTAAACTCGTTTGTGCAATAGCATTGGGGTGTTGAGCTATTCGCAATTTTCTCTTCACTAATCTCAGAGACTTTATACCAATTTGAATTGATAATTATAAAATTACAATTACAATTTCAGTTACATTTCAGTTAAAATTACATAAAATTATAATTTCTTCCGAACCAAAATGAAACGTAATTAAGTAATTTAGACGAATATAGGAGTGTAGTGGAGGGATTTAGAGAAAATGATATTTAAATAGGGGGGATTGAAAAGAAATGGGAGGGATGGTAGAGGATAACATTACTTGCCAACAGGAGGATTATTTGGATTGAAACTCTTCTGTCAGTTTTGTGGATTGAAATGGATTTTTTTAGAAGTATAAAGATAAGAATCAGATGTTTGTGAATTGATCGAACCATACAAGTGAAATGGAAAGCTAAGAATTTATTATTTGATCCTAAGTCAAAATTCATAAATTAATTTGGTATTCGAGAAGGAACGAATTTAATTATCCGTCATTGACTATAATAAAGTATTTTGGTTTCTTCTTACGTGTCTTCAATTGGAGTTAGACTGTATTATTTGATATCTCTTTAACTAAAATATGGCGCAAGAGCAAGGTAATAAAGATCAGTCGTTATAGGTTCTCGATGATGATTTTACAAGTATTTCATTACCTTTCTAATAATTTTTAATAATATAGAAAGCGACTCCTCTTTTTCTCCACTTTTAGCACATGATTTTTCCCCTTTGATATTTGTAATGTAATGAGATATGAACCTTAATAATTCGATAATGCATTTAAGGGAATAAAAATATAATAATCATTTACAAACGAGAGATACATTAAGAAGTAATATCATAAATCGTTCTTTATTATTAAATTAAATGCAACCTTACGGACAATTCTTCGTATATTGACGGTAACTGACAATTGCAAAAGGTCCTCAAATTTCGTACTTGATTGGTTTCTGAAAGGTGTAAGAAAACTGAAACTTGAAGCTTCTTTGCAAATATATAAATAAATAAAATCTTGCATATTGCCTTACTGTATCGCTCTTTTCTCTACCGTCGATATTAATCATTTCTTTCCATGACGGTAAAAAATGGACAAGATATATGATGAATCCTTTCATTATCTAGATTATTATAGTCTAAACAAAGAACTCATTTTTTTACCAAGTTTCTTTTCATTTTGGATTTTATTCCTATCTTGTATTTAATTTAGTTTTCAATTGACAAAAATTCTGAGCAAAATTACCTTAACTCATTCACATCTTCGTAGTTGACATCAAAATCATTATAGCATGAACAAACTTAGACTCGAATAGAGATATAAAATGCAATAAAAACTCATGACAAGTAAATTATATAAATAAGAAAATAATCTTTTTATATTTTAAGTGGGGTCACTTCTCACAGCATTTTCCCTAACTTCATAATGTCAAAAATGACCGAAGAATAATTAGAGAACATTTTTAAGACAATGACTGGTCATAAACTCACCAAGTTTTTTTGGTACATTTATTGTATTGTTGTTATTATTTTAAAAAGAGATTTTGACAAAAAAGTAATTCACATAAAAAATTCCTCGTTAAAATACGTACTATTGCTCGTCGATTCGAAACTTTTCATACGTTATTTCAGATATTAATATTTTTTTTAATTTTTTATCAAATTTTTTTTAAAAAAATGGATGTCGTTAAAATAATAATAGTACAATAAATATGCATAATAATTCGGTGACTGTGCGACCAATCAAATTTTTAAAAAATGTTCCATAAACGTGGTCATTTTTAACTTTGCAGGGATAGGAAAAATACTGAGTGTGAAATGATTCCATTAAAATCTTCTTTCAATGTAGTTTGATTGCATTAGATTCATAAACCAAACTTATCTTAAATATCTTCCAGCAATTATTCTTTAATTTGTGTGTATGTGTATTAGATAAGAATATATTTTTGGGGGGAGAGAATTTTCGACAAGAAGTAAAACTTCAAACGTATTTTTGTCCTATAATTCATATTAAGGCTTCAAAACATTATTTGATATTAATTATGAATTTCTTAATTTTGAACCACATTCAAATTACGAAGGCAACAATTAAGCTGTTCCACACTTACCAAACATCCCCACCCCCTGTGTCATCGAACAGAATTTTAGTCCTTGTTAAACTTAATTTATGTAATAGTTCTCCTTATTTCACAGGTTGATCTTTTTTTGTAATGAGTCTCGAACTCGCAAATTTATAACTAATAGGACTCTGTCAGATCGCTTCAGCTCATAACAAAGGAATTGTCATTGTATATATTTCAAAACATAAAAGAAATTATATTTATTAAAATATATCAATTAAAATTAAATAAGAACTAATTTCCAAAAATACATTAAAAGCACCCTTTGCTTAATACTGATTGATAGTACCCAAACATAATACACTTTTCCAATGAAAAAATGTCCCAAATATCTGCATAAGGGGGTTATGACGCAAAGAACTATATACTGGTATAATGCTGCTTCTTTAAAATTTAGTAGCATTCTATACAAATATGCAATTTTTCTCATTAATTAACTATATATTTTTGTCGTTGTATGTTAAAGTATATGAGAAAAAATAGGAAATTCACTCTATACGAGAAAAATTGATTAATTCTAAGAAAATTTAACAATTTATTAAAGTATGTTGTCGTATATACGCTATAGTTCAATTAAAATGTAATTTTAAGTCTCAGACAGTTTCTATTTTAGGCACTATTCTTAAAAATTAGGCTGCAGCTTCCTTCTTTAAATTGAACAAAATCAAAAATTTTAAGTAAATTTTTTTTTATTTAAATTCGTCAGACTGCTAAGTGATATGACCATCTTATTGAGCAATGTTAAAGAAACAGCTGAAAAATAAATAATCTCTTTAATATCTAGTAGACTTTTAAGAGCATCTTACGAAATTAAAGCTCCTAAATTCAACAGGCCAGCGAACTTATTCGTCCTTGCATATGGGACTGTTTGCTTTTGCCTTTTTTTTTGTGATCCATTCGTGATCTTATTTATTGACAAAACCTTCCCATGCACAATCCCATTTTCTCCCTCAACGATCAATCAGTAGATTGTCGAAGGGACATCCACACTACGGAAGGGAGGAAATCCTTTCTCGAATCCTTCCAAGAAATATGCGATTAGGATTTGTTAGGTCGATAAAAAAAAAGTGCATCACAGGAAAGGGAAAAAAAAAAAGAAAGAGGATAGTAGCGGAAACAAATTTTTAAAGAGCATTTTTGTCTTCACCTTTTGCTAGTAAATTTTTACATGAATTATGAAGCCCTGTTTTAGTTCAAAAATAGGTGTTTATTAGATTTATCCATTAGTTGAGCGTTGGATTGTAAACTAAGCCGTTAATGGAAAATTTATGAAAATCCTAAGTTTCATTTTCTAATTATAAACTGTTATCAGGTACTTACTAAGCGAATTATGTTTAGAGATTAAAATGTTGTGCCTTGAATGTAGAGAATAAATATTTTCTTTCGCAATGGGAGATTTCACAATTATTCGAGACATTTTACTTAGGTTTTTGTTTCCACTCATAATGAGTTAAGAAAATTCGGTTATCATATTTCTAAGAGTGTTCCCCGTTTATTATCAAGCGGCTTCCAATTTCTAAAGGATTTGCTTTCGGTACCTCAGAGGTATATCTCAAATTTCTAATTTAGTGAACAATCAGTGGGTAAAAGCCTCGAAATAAAACATATGACTAATACTCTGTTTGTTAAAGGATCAAGGTTATTTCTCTAAGAATTTTAAAAGAAAGATAACATAATGAAAGGAAGTCTTAAGAGTACCAGGATATGAGGGGAAATAGTAAATATTGAATTTAAGACTCGTTGTTTTTGTGACATATATGACTTAAATTTATTAAAAGAGCTTAGGTTTTTCTATGGCTAATGTAATGATATTTTAATAATACTATAGATCTATAGAAATAATTTTTAGCCATAAATTTGTTTTTAAATTCCTACTATTAGTTCACACTCTCCCTATATATATATTTATGTATTTTGTTCAAATTTTCAATCGTTAATAAAATACTTTTTATTCATCCACTTGAATTCAAATACATTTTTTTAAACTTGTAGTGGATGACACTTGGTGTTAACAAAATTTTTTATTCAAATATTAATTCATTAATTAAGTTTAATTGGTGAAAATGGAGCTTAGTCCAACCACTTGGCGCAATTTCAAAAATTGAAAAACTAAACGATTTTTTGGCTGAACGTTAAGTCCGCGAAGTGGATCAGGGTAGCCACATTTTTTTAAAAATACCGCCAAATAATTCCTGTCGCCAAGGGTTGTTGGCCTAAACTGCATTCCAACCATTTAATTTACCGGATGAATTAAAAACCAAGCCAATGCTTCTACTACGTCAATTGTCTTGCAATGGTAAAGTTGGCAGAGCGTCGGCGTAGAATCTTCATGCCTTCAGATCTAATCTCGTCGAAGCATAAATTTTTCTTATTTGATTTTCAAATAATTAATTTTACTTTTATATGGGAGAAAAAAAAATTCTCTTATATAAGATATTTAGCAGGATATAAATTTATGAATATATACCGTCAGGGACGAAGCGTATAGATTGCTGGGGAAAAATTTTCTTTTGCCCCTTAATATTGTAATTGTGTCCTGTATATATACATAGTTATATTAATTGCAATTATTTAAAAAAATAATTAAAATAGAATTTTTCTTTGTTGATCTAAGTAGGAATTGACTTTAAAAAAATTATTTTATATTAATTGTTTTTTCTTTTAGTTAAATATAGGCTTTTCTTTTTAGTTAAATATATAATTTTTAGATACATTTCCAATTAGGCAACATTTTTTTTTAAAAAAAAATGTTTCTTTAAGTATACAAAATATTTTACTTCTCATATGCAAAATAATACGTAAAATATAGCGAACAGATATTTTTGATTATATCACTGTTTATTTTCTTTGAAAAATTATAGAACTTCGTAATTTTTCCCATTTTAATTTTTTTTTTTTTTTCACAAAAAAATTACATCTTAAAATTTATATATTACTTAGAGAACAAAATATTTTTGGTTCACAATATGCAAGGGTATCCTTTATAAAAACCTGAAAAATGTGGAACTATATAGTGGAATAGATCTTTAATAAATGACACCTAAATACAAATATATCAAAAAAATCATATACATATTTAGCTAACAGAAAAAACATTTTTTTTCTGACTAAAAAAACAAAAACAAAAAAAAATAGTTTTATAGTGTAATTAAAATATCATTATGAGGCACACAAAAAAATCTAAGTTTTACTGACGATTTCAAAAGATATATGTTCCAAAAATGATGAGTCTTAAATACGATATTTTACTACGCCTCTTCCTTCTCCACGGTATTTACTATTACTATCATGATACCATTAAAGACTGAAAAAAAATCATATAATTCCTTATAAAAAATTTATATTTTAATAGAAAACCACGAACATAATACTCCATTTGTGTTCTAAATCCAGTACTCTATGTCTTAATCTAGATTTAATTTTAAATATCCTAACTCGAAGTAGTTTGTATATAATACGCGTTAAAATAACACTAAATGGTATTTTATACAAGTAATGTTGGGACGTTAGGCAATTTTTCTTCTTTTACCTCAGGGATTTTATGATCATTTGAATTGCATAAAATTACAATTTCTTCCCAGCCAACCCCATAATTATGTAAATTAGAGGAGGATATAAGTAAAGTGAATTTTATTAGAAATAGAGCAATATATAAATAAAATGGTATTGAAAAGAAAATGAAAGGAGATAGAAGACAACGTCATGCTCTGATAAATATCGGTAAGCTATAGTAAAAAAATCTCAGTTGATCTTTTGGATTGAAGTGAATTCTTAGTTAAAGTATTAAGATAGGAATCGGATGATTGAGAAAAGTGGTTGAATCAGAACGAGGGAATTGGAAAGCTAAGTCTTCGTTAGTTTGTGTTAATTTAGAATTTACGAATTAAAGGAGACTCGAGAAAGGTCAACCTTGTCTATTTTTCAGTGATTATTAATAAAGTATTTTATCTTGCTCCTACATATCTTCCTTTGGAGACTGATAATTGTTGACTGCACTCAGGAAAGATGACAGCAGAATTAAATAATTAATAAAGTACAAAAAAGTGATATATTTTGAAATACGTGTAAGAATAAAATAACAATTTCTATATCTACCTAAAATTGCTTTGAATTTCAAGTAGAGAAGCACTATAGCTGTTTAACTTCTGTCCTTTTAGTCCCTTTAATTTGGTGCGCCCACACCTAGGTAGTTTAGAAGTATTTTTATTACTTTATTATCTTTTATTATTCAAAATATAAAACTTTTATGAGTTCTTTCTATCATCCTGATTCTGTAAAAAGTTGCATTAAGATTAGGCGACAATTGTTTTGTCTAGACGAATACCTTACAAGTTATCGAGCATATGACACAGACAAAACCTTTCAGAGATTAGAATTTTGAAACATTCTCTCAGCGTTATTTTGATTCCACACTATTTGTTCAGACGCGCCTACCTATTAATTTAACTGAAGCCATTGAAACATGTATAATCATAAATCAATATGCCTCAATTCATACACGTGTCTCAATTTCGTCTAAGAATGTTATGAAATTTTAGAGTTTTTCATATACAGAGAACTGTCAAAAATATTTTCTTGTGCCTCGCTTACTTATAAAATAGGTATTTTATAAAAATAAAAAAGGAATTATATTAAACAAAAAAGTTAGTTTCTTGTTTTTCGCTGTCATTTGGCTGCTTTTGCGTATGGAAAATCATCTCCTGTGAGTTGCATGATGATGTATGACAGAGAAGTCTAGAATTAAAATGGGGAAATTCTTCCATATCAAGATGAAAATCAAGCTAATTGTAAAATAAAATGGTCCCATTGAGAATTTTTAGGTACATTTTAAAACATGTATTATTTTATACGGATTCGATTTTTTTTTCATACTAGCTCGATGACCACAGAAGTATTTGACTGTAGCAAAATCATTAGCATATGACACAGACAAACAATTTGTTTCTATTCTAAACACAGTAAAACAATTTACTTCTATTCTAACAGTGTTTTTTGTTGAAATCATTCTTAAAGAAAATATCAAAGGCGTCAAAGAACTAATAATAAGAAATTATAACTATTATATCTCACTGAAGTTTATTTTTTATTCGCTGTTTAATTTTTGATTTTTTAATTTCATTGAATCATACTTAATTTATCGTATTTGAAATATCTGAATTTTTAAAGTAGAAACAAAGAAACAAATGATATAAACATATAGATAAATACAAAGCAATTTGATATACCTAATAAATATTTTTAAAAAGAATATCAAAAAGTTATACGTTTCTCAATATATTGGCTGAAATCATATTTGAAAATTTCAGTTAAATATGAATTGTTAATGTGGAAATTATTACAAACAAAATCTAAATTTCATTATAACATTTTACTACATATTAATTTATTATAACATTTTACTACATATTAATTTATTATAACATTTTACT
>BMAW01103087.1:1978890-2009101 GCA_019974015.1 Nephila pilipes
ATTATAACATTTTACTACATATTAATTTATTATAACATTTTACTACATATTAATTTATTATAACATTTTACTTCCTAAACATTTTACTGCATATTTTATTTATACAATCCTCCACAATTTTTAACTCTAATTCATGAAACAGTAAAAATATATTTATGTTGTGTAAACCTGAAACTATCCCCCACCACTAAAAAAATTCAAAACTTATTTAAATTGTTTCCTATAACCATCCATTGATAAGTTGAGAATTGACAAAAAAAATTTCATAAAACAAGAAAAGTTTTCAAATACATTTTTCTTCGTGATCGATTCTGGTTACATATTTATTAAGCAAACTCTGCTTCTCAAACAAAAAAATGGACTGCTCGAAGCGACGATATCGTGTTTCAGAGAGGTAAAATACACCTAAAAAATGTTTCGTTCGCTATCCAAACATTTGAAGATTAGAAAATACATAGGACGTGAAGAGGAATATCTCAAGATCCATTAAGAACATGTTTTCCTTTGTTCAAAATGTATGGCATAAGACCGGTGTACCTATTTTTATCAAATGTTTCTTGCATTCCTTTTGTTTTTGCGAATGTTATCTATCATCTCTTCCTGAAATATGACACAAGAACTAGGATGAAAACGACAAGAATATTTTCCGCAAATCCATTACCCCGTGTTTCTTTTCAACACGCAATGTTATATGTTCCTTTGATGTCTCGCTGAGATTTAACAAATGGAATATTTTTAAAGGAAAGAAATAACATGAGTATAAGATAAGGGTATTGTTACTTTTGCCTGAAAAATTTTAATTAATGTTAGTGAATTCCATACAGCGAGAGAGAGTTTCAATATTTTTTTAACTAAAGAGAATGGTTGAAAATGTTGCTTGTGATTAGAAAAACTCAGTAAAAAAAGCTTTCATTAAAGTGTCAAGTTCTAAATTTATTTTTTATTTTAAATTGATACTGTCGTTGAGATGAGTAGTATTTTTATTATATTAATAGGACACAAAACACAAATATGAAGTCAAATATACCTAGCAAAAGGTTTTGAATGAAAAAAACTAAGAGCATATATCCAATAATTGTCATTATAAAAATAAGTAAAATAGGATTCTTTTTCACCCATCAAATATATTTTTTTGCGTTAAGAAACATACTACTTACTCGTGGTTCTTCGTTTTGATTTCATTCATTTTTCTCAAAATATTTTTTTTAATTCTAAATATTCCTTGCAATTATATTTTTGCTTAACAGCCACAAAATTTTGAAACGTATTTTTATTGTATGATAAAAATAACACAAACTTCTTTTCATTATTTTAGAAACTTATTTAAAGCTTGCTATTTAAGAATCTAAAGTGTTTTTCCAAGAAATAAAGACTCAGCAAAGTTCAATTATTTTCTCCTTTTTGCGTATTGATTCAACTAAAAAACACCATAAATCAGATTATTTTTTTAAGTTTAAATTCAAGCAGAAACTTATAGAAAAATAATATTATAAATTTTAACTTACATAGCACAATTTAAATGTGTATATGATACACGGTGAAAAAAAAACAAAATTTTAATTATTATGAATACTTTTTATAAATAAAACATTTTATACATAATACGTAGATTATTAGTATTGGATTAAATGATATAACAATTTTTTCAGTTTTCTTACCTTAAAAACTTATTTGTTACAAAATGTCTGTTCCAGAAATTTCGTTATATGCAAAGAAAGTTAATCAATACGCCCACGAATAAAGGGATTATGATTTTAACATGTTATCGAAACTCTTACTAACTTGACATTTATCTGTATGCTATATGATCACCCACGTATAAGACGAGAACTTAACATGTATTCTAAGAACCAATCTACACAGAAATCACAATTTGAATTACAATTGATCCTTAACAAAATGTTACTGTTTTGATCTAAAGACGGTTTTCCCTATAGAATATTAGCTAAAACAGCAATGCAGTTCTAGTCTGTGCATGACATATGACACAAATGGCATATAATTTTTTTCAAGAAATTCAATATCTGGCAACGCATAATGGTTATATTAAAACACATCAAAATGTTATTTAAAGATTTCAATTCAGAATTCATTATATTATATAATAATATGAATATCACGAAGGCTTGGCTTTGACTTAAAAGCCAGCAACTTTAAATATGTAGATATGATTAGAAAAAGCTTTCTTTTTAAAAACATATGTTTTTAGAATTCTCTAAGACTTATCAGTTAAAAGATAAATATGAATAAAATTTAAAAATTAATCCACAATCATTATAAAGCATTCGAATGCAGTACAAAATATGTTTTATTTTATTGAGTAAAAATAGGTTGCGTAACATATAAACAAATATATTGATGTTTTGTTTGTTTTTTTTAATTTTGAAGTTGCATTTTTTATTTCATTTATGCATTAAAAAAATCACAATTCATGAATAATTCATTTGATACTTTTAAACGTAAGATGATTTAAATAATTCTTAAATTCTCTTTCACGCCTTTTCTAACTTAATATCGAAAAAAAATAATCTAAGTCCACAAATAGTTATTCTCTGAATTTTATTTCTTTATTTCAGGCATTTTTTCAAACATAAAAAAGAATCCAAAAGTAATTTTTAAATAAAAGTCGTCTTAAATCCAGTAAAATAAATATTTTTCTCTTAATAAGCAACATTACTATACACTGTAAGTTAAATTTAGAAAAAATGTATAAATTACGAGTATAAACATACAATTCAAAATCTTTTTAAAGAATTTTAGCGCATGTTTTAATAATATGTTTTTTTGAAATAATATATATTTCCCACAAATATATTTAGAGAATTAAAGTATCGCATAAGTTTTCGATTCTAAATATATTGCATTTTTGGCATCCGGTTTCAAATTTTTTCTTCGACAGGCGATGAATCATTCAACGCTATCGATTCAAGCCATCTTTTGAAAACCGCTAAAATATTCATATCGAGGGAGAGGCACGCGACCAGGTGGTTTTGAAAAGAGCTGAAAAATAGGGCAAAAAATTGCTCCAGGTTTAAAATATTGAATTAAGAGCGCTTTAATCTCCGACGTTATTAATAACTTTAAGTTAAATATTATTTTTGTTAATAAGGGAATATTTTACCGTCTTATTATTTCTTTAGTTCGTACTTTAAATTTATGACAGAAATATTTCTATCTATTAAAATATTTTAATGCTGAAAGTGATATATATTTTAATCCCTCTAGAGATACATCTTTTTACTGTAATATTCGAAATTTTTTATACAAATATTTTTACTTCGTATTAACTTGACTGAACCAAAACAATCAGTTTGAATAGAAAAAAAAATTAAAATTATGTTCATTTGGACACTTAATTTTAATTATAAATTATAATTAATCGAATCATTATCAAAAAAACGTTTCCTCTTTTTTTATATAAGTTTAAATTTATTTTTATATGTAAGCATAACGTGAATACAGGTTTCGTATTTATATAACTCATTCTAAATATAATATTTGTAAGACATAGCCTTTTCTTTTGGTATTCACGAAAACATGATGAGTTATCGTAAAGTTTTATTTATCAATAAGAAATAACAGAGATATCTAGATAAAATATATTTTGCATATTGATTTATCCATATGTATATAATGTTGTAAAATACAGCTATTAATGTTGATTTATTTTTTTCCAAAAGCCATAGATTAAAGTAACCTTGAGTATCATAAGGTCTTAATATTATCTAGTGGTATCGTAAAGTTTAATTATTACTAAAATTAAGGGAGATAAAGACTTAATTTTAATTTATTATTCGTAAGATTTCCCTACATATACAACATCCAGAGTTATACATTTCTCCCAGTGTTTCTAGACTTGTCAAAATTCGTCATTGTAGAACTTAGTAGATTGAGGTCTATTTTCTCAACACTGCGGTTTACTTCAATCTATGGTTTCCTGAAACCAAACTAATCCGCATTACTTGCTGTAATTTACAACATTATGTACATAAGAATCAGTTAATATACAAAATAAATTTTATCTAGATATTGCGGTTATTTCTCAGTAATGATTAAAATTATGAGATACCCTCTTTTATATTGAATTCAATGAATATTCATATTAATTTAATTCATAATATGCCCATTGAAGTAAATATGCCAATGAACATATGTGGATAAACATGCGATATCAATGAGTATAATTATTAAAATTAAAGAGGGATACTCTATTCATTGTATTATGACATTTTCTTATCAAAAGTATGTTTAAAAATATGGCAGAAAAACACAGAATAGGAACGAATTAAATAAATTTAAGCTTGTCTAATAAAATAGAGGTAATTTTTTTGGGGGGGCGAGTAGTTTTAGTCCTAACTTGAGAAAGAATTAAATTATCGTAAATTATTACAAGGAAATCCCTAAGAGGTGCAGACAAAATGTTTTTGCAGTAATCTATCTTTTGTTTATCTATAAATTATTTATTTCATTTCTATTCACTAAAAGAACTATTAAAATATAATGAAAAATTTTCATCATTTATACCCATTTCAACAGAAGATAAATGTAAAGTAAATGGATTTATTCGTACTTTATATGAATAATAATGAATTAGTTTTGTATAAAAATGTTTAATTTAAAAAATCTTTAACAATGGGTAAGATTTCATTGGTAAAATACTTTTCAAATAATAGGATTGTCAGAGGTCTAGAGAGCATTAAAACTCTTAAATATACAAATTTTCAAAGCTTTAATTGGTTTGAATCCATATAATTGATTATATCAAACCTTCGTTTGCAGGCAAATAAATTTTTCAAATTAATTTAATATTTTAACATCAAACTTAATCGTAGGATTGTCTGATTATATATTTATATAACTCTACCTTTCATATTTTTATCTAAATACCATATATTTTTACATTAAATGACTTCAATTATCCTTCCCGCGAAACATTTCTAATGTATATTTTACAAAATTTAATAATTTTACGCATCTCAAGAATTCATTAGTTTAACCGAGTGAAACCAAACTTAACTGAAGGGTTTTCCAAGCTTGAAATTAAAATGATGAGTTAATTTCAATTTAATTTTCCGCTAACAAATTCAAATAACTGTACCATGTAACCAGCTCAAAAATAATGCCAACGTAGAATCAGAGACCAACACAACGTAAGCGAAACATTACACGCAAGATTAAATACGGATCTATAGCACAAAATTCTAAAATAAAGGTCTTGCCAATATTTCTACGAAATTGCAATTCCATTTCAGTGTCTTTATAGGGCTTCTGTTAAGTTGTTACTTTCAAACAAATCTTTTTATTCCCCTTTTCTTTAACTTGAGATGAAACATCTCTCTTGATTCACTTGAAATGTTTCTTAGTTACGAAATCCCCGAGCGAGTTGCTCGGAAATGAAATGTCCATTAACGAATTTTTCGGTCTATGTTACTTGTTTAGAACCCGCACAAGTGCAGAGACGTGGCCTCCAGGCTTTTGAACAGCTGTTTCGGATCGGTTGAAAGCCCTGTCGACCGAAAACTGTGAACTGTAAGGAAAA
Source organism: Nephila pilipes (assembly GCA_019974015.1). NCBI lineage: Eukaryota > Metazoa > Arthropoda > Arachnida > Araneae > Nephilidae > Nephila > Nephila pilipes. The sequence goes on from BMAW01103087.1 coordinate 1,984,430, forward strand.
CAGCAATTCTGACTGCTTGTTTGACAGTTTTGTTTGTCATAATTGCTACAGATCTCATGAGAAAAGTTTTAATGCTCGATATATATAAGTAAATGTTCATATTTTGGATAAATATGGAATCTTATATTCGGAATTTTAATTTTTTCCTTATAAAAATCGTCGATGAGAAGGAGTTAAAACTGTTTAATTTGACCTGAATATATGGCTAAGATGGTCATATCAGTTCAAAAGCTTTTTATTTCATTAAATCGGAGGGAAAACAGAATAAAATATTTTAACTGTGGTACTTGAATAAAATGATTTTTTTTTTTCATTTGTCATTCAGCGTTCATTTAGAAGTTTAATTTAATCGAGCTTATTTTTTGAAAGTTAACTCTAAAAGTCGCTGGATAGAAGTAAATATCTAACTGCAGGGAACTGAAGTTTGTTCTCAGAAATCATCTAAATTCAAATTTTCTTCTATAGAAACCTTAATACTCTGAATACTTTTTCCAAAATATATTAATTTTAAACTCTTTAATGACGTAAAATTTGAGTGGATTTGGCAGAATTTTGTGAAGATTAGCCAATAATTTATAGAATGCTATGTTCATATGCAATTCTTAGATTTAGATACACTAGTGTTTGTTATTTATATACATTAATATTTGTGAAAATTGTCCGTGGGTAATTGTAATAAAACGGAAGAATTTCAATATTTAAAAGAAAAATGTTTATGAATTTCATATCCTGACAGAAAAATTTCTCTTGCTTGTTTTTACAAATGCATCTATTAACTCATTTTAACTACTGAAATCATTAAACAAACTCGATAATTTGGTGTTATGTAACTACAGTCATTTCAATTTCTCAGATAGCTATAATTTATTCTTATAATAAATCTTACAAAAGACAGAACAAGCTTCTCTGTAGATTTGAAATTTGTTAATCAAAACAAATTAATTCTATGCCATGTATGTTTATAATTGTAAGAAATGAGAGTGTATTGACTTACCTAAATAGTTAAGGCGTTTGAAAGAGGGGAGGAAACGCTTGGAGTTGATATGGTTCGAAATTTCTTGAATGTGTTACAATGTTTATTGATATTAAAGTTGCTAAGTAACACAAGGCTGTCTATAACTAGGCCGACAGATTGATTGATTTGTTAAATACTCATCATATCATAGCTACGTCATGTAGAACTAAATGTGTGTGTTTTGGAGATTCTCTGGGGTTTTTTAGACCCTTAAAAAAGTCGAGTGAAAATAAGGAGAATTCTTGGTCAGTTTTACAGGTAAATTTATATTGAATACTATAGCAAACATCGTTTAGTATTTTAAAGACTCTAAATAAAATTTCAGAAATAAAAAGAGATCATTCTGTACCATCGCTTTTGAACTATTTTTATCATACAATAGTTCTTTAAGTAAGTTTGTTGCGACATTTGTTAAAAACGCAAACGAAATTTTTCAGCTGTAATATGTTGTTTTCATGATTTTTTTGTAATTCATCAATTATTCTACCACAATTAGTTTTTAAAATAACTTTATGAGACTTTTTCCAACAACTCATGGTCGTTAATAAACTAAAAATAAGAAAAGAACAATATAAGATAAACTCTTAATATTAGAATACTGTGGTGCGTTAAATTCAATTTAATTTAACAATATTTTCTAGAAGTTTTAATTTAATTATATATGTTATTTTGGGCAAACATTTAGCATTCTGGTCTTTCTCAAATTTGAAATATAAAGAAGAATAGCTGCAGTTTTGCTCAAATTATAAATTCTGTAAGAGGTCGAAATAGCCTATAGATTTAATATTTTAATCATTGTTGTTGAGTTGCGTAGCATTAATTTATTCAGTTCTTTTTTATTTGTATTTCAAATAATTTATTATTAAAAATGAGTAAAATAGAAATAAAAATATGGTATTGAAGATAAAAATATTTTTATTCTATAAAATTTGGATTTATTCAACATTTCCAACTTGATATATTAATAAATAGCGTGTTTTTTAAGTTAATTGCTTAATAATTCCAAATTATGTTAAAGATTGTCAAGGAATTCTGTACTTGACGTTTCTCCACCGAGGAGATAATTGCTTTCGAGTTTTCTTTGTTTTCCCTCTTATCATCTATTCGGGAATGCAAATAAACTCTGTTAAGACATAAGATTAAAAAACATTTTTCTAAACCTTTATCATCCGCTTAAGTTAACAAATAAAATGCGTTAGCAAAATAGTCGGGATTAGGAATTTTTTATATTTGTCATTTGTTTTCACTAGAATACCAAAAAATACCGAGCATTGTTATTCCATATAAATGAGAAAAGTTTAGTTAACTATTTTTGGAACATTAAAGGAAGGAAAATTGCAACTTTTAATAATTTAACATACAATAACTGTAAGTATCCAAAGGAACAAAATATAATTATCACTTAAAATGTTATATCGTTTTCACACACACAATAGTAGCTCCTACAATAATTTCCTTAAACAATTACTTATATTACATAACTAAATACATGAATATAATTGCACATTGGATTTTTTATCTGAATATACGCAACAAGTAAATAAGTAAGAAAATATCAATTAACTTTTTAAAAATTATTTTGGTATATTTACTCTAACCATTAGCAACCTTTTACTAGTTACATTACTAAGAACATTCCTTTAAGTTAATTACCCAGAATTTGCTATGAAATGATGACTCGTCTCTTCCATCTAGAATTCTCTGAACAATTGAAGCATTTTGTTGATTTTTCAATCTTACTTCGGAGCGAAATCTGAGCAAAAATATCACGACATATTTCACTTTTCAAAATCTGTTTTAGCATGTTTTCTAAATTTATGCTAATACGCAAGTGCGTAGTTTTAGATTAATTGGAAATACAAGAACGGCATGGACATTTTCGAAGCGATGTATCTCAAATTACAAGCATGTGTGATTTTAAAAATTCTGCAAGTCTTCTATCGCTGTCTTATTAGTGAAAAATGACTTCCAAAGCTTTCAACTCGAGAGAATGTATTCCCCTCGTAAAAGGGCTTTAGCATTTGCTTTTTTTAATGTAAAGAGGTTATGTCTTCCATCATAAAAGGCATTAACTTTAACAAGCACATCCTTTTTAGAAGATTGGATGTTTTCAGCCTTTCTTAAGTGATAGACGCATCCTTTTTCACGAATAATAATAAAAAGCCTCGTATTTTGCTTTCTAAACGTAAAATTGCTAAAATTTCTGCTCAGATTCGTTGAATTAATGATGATTTAGAGATACACACTGAACTACAGATTTCTGACCGCGTAATTCAGAGAAATTAGATAGTTGGAGCATTGATTTAGCTGTTTTACCTGAATTAGCTCTACACAAAAGCTATTGCGTAGAACTTGACCTCTTAATTAAGAACCCCAATCAAATAACAAAGATAACATACATTCATTGGTATCTCAATCTTTTTACTTCAACATCCACATCAAATGAGAACTTCACTATCCCATACGTCATTCTTACATAGATTCTGGTTTTGAACCCACAATTCATTCATACGATACTGCCCATCATATATAATACTACTCTCATAAAATCCTTCACTATCATTCTTTGAACACTTTATATCATAGGAGTGCAATGATGCCTCACTAACTTTAATTTATGCAGCAATATTCATTATTCCGTGTAGAAAGTTTATCATAAAGGAATAATGCAATTTTTACTGTCACAAACATTAACGAATGGAAATTAAATTTATGAAATCGGCGCTAGCAATCAGACATTTGGAATGGTATTTTTAACACGTTGAAACAACTATAGTATTAATAATTAATTCAATTTCATTTTTCAGTTAAAGATTTATTAGATCCTTTACGGCAAATTATTTCATTTATTTCCTACCAGAACATTTTGTTTGACTTCTGAAAATTATTTAATTTCAATTTTCACACAATCAAATTTCTCTAAATAGTATCAATTCTGCATTACAAACTATGTTTTTTTTTTCCTCGTCTATCCTCTCAAAGTTCATATCCCCAATATTTTCTGATTCATTTATCAGAAAAATACTCAACTGAAATCAAATTTAAATATATATCAATTTAGTTTTATAACGTAATGACTTTCATGATTTCAAATTTTTATCGGAATATCATTATTATATGGAGGCAAAAAAATTGAAATATCCTTTCTTTTTTGGAATTTTTCTAAATTTCTGTTATATTCCTGCAAAGAAAAAAGTCAAATATTTCGCATGATTTTACACCATTTTTTTCCCGCTAAATCAATTCAAATATTCTTTTTATAATTTTTTATGATCAGAAACTAATATTTACTCACACTTACAAAAAAAAAAGGTGTGAAAATATTTTCTATTCTAGCCAAAGCTTTAAAAAAAAACACTTCCAAACATTTATACAGTTTTCCTTTCCCTACCAGATCAAACAAAAACACAAATAGTAATTTTCCAACCATAACTTTCTAGTTATCCACTTTCAGCACATACACAAACAATAAATAAAAAACAGTCTCAGATATATTCCTGAATTTCCCGAGTGGACTCCAAACAAATTGATCATAAATACTACTGCCAATAAACACAAATTCCAAGGATTATTCTTAATCTTATTCAACCACACGAATCTGGGCTATGACTCTGAGAATGTGTCGCATTTCCATCCCCAGTAGGGGACAGGGATAAAAATACTAGGAGAGTAGAGTCAAGTCCTCGGACAATTATTCTCCCCATGGATCCCGAAAGCTTTGATCCGGAGCTTGCTTAATGTGGGACGGGACTAGCATGCTGCCTACTCCGCAATCGATGAGTCTAGTCCTGGCGCCACGGCCCTTTCTACTGCACCCTAAAGAAAAGGGACTTAACCGCTATGTGGTTTTATTCGGAAAATTCAAGACATCGATATATCTTTTCAGAGCTCTGAATCACATACCATCGATTAGGTAATGCTTTTTGTGGAAACCTATTGAGTCGCTACTCTAATGATTCTTAACTCTGGTCTAACAAACCCCAAGAAGTTGTTTTGGGTGAGCTACTGATTCTTTTGAATAAAAATGTAAAGCTTAATTTATAGGAAAAACATTTGCATGTAATTAATTTCGTAAGTAATTTAGAAGGTACTAATATAACTAGTGAAATATTATCGGCCTTTAATCATTATTAAAGAACTATTTTTATTATTATTCTGAATGTCATTTTCAATTTGAAAAAAGTTCTAAATTCAATCAGCAAATTAATTATAATACTAATAATTAACACATACTTTTATCTATCTATATATATATATATATAAATATTATTTCCACGTGTACATTTGCGCATTAAGTAAGAATAATTGTTAAACAATAGTGGGAATATTTTAAGTTTTGTAAACTTAGCATTACCAAAACAATTCAATTTGTTTAATATGTAATTTAGTTATATTGAATCATTATTATATTGAATGAATATTATTACATGATCTGAATGAATTCTCTCCATGTTTTTATGCATTCTTAGTTGTCTCATCTTGCGGACGATACTTTTTTAATTTAGTATTCCAATTGGATTTTGCTATTAATTGTTAAGAAACCCAACATACCAAACCGAATAATAATAATGAAGTTTTCCTCTAAAAGATATTTTTAAAAATTAAATATTTTTCAATGACTTTTTAAATCATATCCATAAAATGTTGTAAATTATAAAGGTAATATATATTAATTTCATAACTTGAATCTCCCAAAATTAAGACGACAGATTTTGTTTTCCATATTAAACTATTGTGAAATCTCCAAATGTATTTGTCTTTTTTAAGAAATGATTTTCATATGTCCTTAATTAATTTAAATATATATTTAAAAACATATTACAAAGTTTTTAGGGGAAAAATTAAAATATTCTTAATATTTATTTATTTATTCCGAAAAATGTAACATAGCTCTTTTTTAAGAAGAAAATTTCAATGATCCATGTGATAAATCTCACAACCCTTTCAATTTAAATACAGAATAAAACCTCTTTAAGGTATATAAAATTTCAAATTTATATCATTTATCCAAAAATTTTAATGATTTATTAGAGTTATATTTCTTTGTGATCAAAAGCAAACAAATAATGCTTGGGAGTTCGGTAATTAATTTTAAGCATTGTTGAAATTACTTTAAATTTAATTATAATCATACAAGGGATATTACCTATGATTTATCGCTTTCATCATATTGTTACATATATATATGTCATAATAGTAATTATTCTATACTTCAAAATGCAAAACTCGTTGATTATATATATTTGAAACTTATGGTCCCAAAAATAAACAAAAGAAAGGAATTTTTTTCTATCGTTCAAAACAAACTGTCTCAAAAAAAATTGAAAATGATTTTGCTAACTTCTCTTAGACATGTGCTAAAGGTTTTTTCTGTTAAGTATAATTATTCAAAATAAAAATTAATTAGCGTAAAGTAAGTGCACTTCCGAGTCCAAAGCTCCAAAGAAGCAATTATTATAAGGGAAAGAAAATAATTCTTCAAATTCCTATTGCATTTTTATTTTCATAAGCAAAATATTCTGAAGTACAAAAACGTTGCCAAAGTTAACAACAAAAATAATTAAAACAACGATTCTTCCATTTAATAAAAGACGGTTCTTCCATTAAATGTGAAAAATAATAAGAACAAACGATATATTATTAAAGCAGACAATAATATTCTGCTCCGATATTAAAATAAAACCAGACGATAAAATATTCACTTAAATATATCTTTTTGATTAAATTCAGCTTAAAAGTAAACTAAATGTAATTACTATAATCATAAATGTATTATAATGCCAATCTATCGGACAGAAACAAAAAAAATTCTGGGTTTCTCATCTTGTATTACGTTAACTCTATCAAATTAATCAAGATCGGGCATTCACTGCGTTAAATATTTTGCGATTCACAGTGAATAATTCTTAAATAAATTATTATTGGAGAAAATTAAATTGAAAGCACTTATATTGCTCTGGAATTTCACTCTTTGTAACATTTGAGCTATCCAATATAATTTCTACCTCACGTAACACTAGGTTTTTTTATGTACTGGATCTTGGAAAGACTCAATCAAGAAGTCCCATCTCTAGGGAAATGACAGCGCTAAAGCGATATAAGTTGTTTTAAGCTAGGGAAAAAAGACGTGACCTTTTGGATGATAAATGATGGTCTTGGATTTTTTTTTAACTGCAATCATAAGTGAGATAGACTATACCTCTAAATTCGTTTTCTTTGTTTTTTTGTCATCCCCTGAGAGTTCACAACACTGTTTGAGAAAAAATCCTTAAAATATATTTCTGAAGTGGCGAATAAAATGTTTTCAAACAAACTTCCAGATCAAAATTTTATTTCGGAAGCAGATTTTTTTGAAGTCTTCTTGTTGGTAATACATTTGTTGCTTTTTTTGGGATATACAATAATATTTTTTGCATTATAACTTGAGAAAAAAAATCAAATTTTCAATGAAGCAATATTTTTAGTTGATATTCGATAAAAATAAAATTAATCTCGAAATAAAAATTTATTCCGCATAAAGTACGAAAAAGTATGTTTTCGGGAATGATTGTAAAAATATTTTTTTGCTTTCTCTAATATCAACTTTTTTCCCTTCCTCTTTTGAGTAACTTTTGATATTGGCTATTTATCAATTATTTTCCTTGCTTTAATAACTTTATATTTTCATGTACTATAAATTTTCATATTCTACTTTAATGTTCTAAAATCTATCAGAATTTTTATTTCACTTACAATCACACACACAACTACTGTTCACTTTTTCAGACACTTAACTGCAGTTTAATGCAGTCAATGTTTGGGTTACAAACCCATCTCCGTCTTACATCTTGAAGTTTCTTAATTCTTTTCTAGCGCCCCTTGTTGTAAACTGTATTCAGGCTCAATTATACTGAAGTAAGATGTATAAATTTTACATACATTGCAATGGGTAAAAGATATTGCGTATAGAAAATGGTAATCGTTTTGTTTCATTTTATGTTTATATTTCATCAAAAAACTTAAAGCAATCTGTGGATGTAAAGTATTTTTAGTTGTCTAAATGTATCTTCCTTACTTGGGTATATTTTAGTAAAATATTCTTAAAAATCAAACTAAAACCTCTTTTTTTAGTTGAAAAATTTACAATTTTAAAAACATAATAGATACCCTTAAATCAATAACATAATAGCACCAAAACTAAATAAAATTCAGCTATTCATGTCCTTTGAAGACTGAAATAGCATTTAAAATTTTTAATTTACATGCATCACTCACAGTTTTCTTATATTCTAAAATAAAACAAATTAGTAGGGTTAACTTAAGCTCTATAAGTAAGCAAATAATAAAGTATAATATGAAGCATATATTGTGTTCCTATAAAGCTATATATTTATAAACACAAGGTTATTACGAATACATCTGATAAATGACTTTAATACTTATATATGATTTGAATCTGTGGTTTTAAATATAAGTATTAGCGAATAAAAATATTTGGAGAAAGTGTGTGTTAAATGAAGTAAAAATTATGAATAAATCATTGTAAAAGAAAAAAAAATTTAATGGAGAATAATATCTTGCAAAATTATGGTTATTATTAAGATCGAAACTTAAACACATATAGCAACTCTTCCCTTCTAAAATAACGAAATTATAAACATGAAGTTAGTATTAATGCAACTAACACATAACTAAAAGGGACTGGAATTAGTTTTTCTTTCTTTTCACTTTGACCATTTTATTTCTTAAATTGTTGCGTATTAGTTACCTTATTTAAAAATTTATGATGAAGGGAGAAAAACTATAATAAAAGTTATAAAGACTTTGAGGGAGTATTTAAAAATATTTTCATTCAATTTTCAATCCTCTTCTTTCACAAAACAGGCTTCATTTAAATATATAAAACTAAAATACAAAATATAATTTCTTCACGAATCGTGTTTCGCTTTATTTTTAAACTAAAACCTTAGCAAATAAATACTTACTCTCCGCGACACACGTAAATAGCCTCCACGGCAAAGGTTCTTAACTTTAAGCTGCACATTTTGAAATGTGTCACTTTTATGCCTCAAACCCTGGCCTTTGTGAATGAAAGTCTCAAGAGAGAAAATTGCAGCAACACAATCGACTCCTGAGTGAGAAAAAAAAATATCTAGAATGTAGAGAAAATATCTGACTCAAGGGTTTTTTCTTGTCATAACAACAGAACCAAAGATGATACTACTTTATACGAAGCTTAGAATTTTTTTCATTGTGCGACGGGAACATGGGCATTATTTTATTTGGCGAAAAAAGAATTTTTTTTTCCTGGGTTGATTTTTAACTCTAGAAAATGCTCTCTTAAAATTTGTATACAGCATTTTATAATCCAATATTATTTTCGGTAGTATTTGAAAATAGAAGCACAAATATAATTTTTCTTTTAAACATGTAATAAAAATGCGAAGGTATAACTTTCAAAACGTAAAGAATATCACTATATACCAGTATAATAATAAAATATAGTAAAACGTTTGTAATAAGGTATTTTACAAACTTAGGTTAAAACTCAAAATAACAAAAAAAATTAAAGATTTAAAGAACATTTTGTAGTAATAAAAATTCCTAAGTAAATTAATTAAATAAATTATAACAGTGTAAGCAGAAGATAAATTTAGTTCAAGATAATTTTACGAGGAGTTATCGTAAGGTCTTAATTATCGCTATGAAATAAATTGGATATTTATGGATGAAATTTTTTCTGCATGTTAATTGATTTTTATGTACATAATGTTGTTAATTTCAGTTATTCACGTTTATTTGTTTAGTTTCAGAAAGCTATAGATTGAAGCAACTCGCAGTTTCGTAAAATTTTATTACTGTCCCTGGGCGACGTAACATTTTTTATTATAAATAAAAAATAATCGAAATGGAAACTTCATTTTCATTTATTCATTTCCGTCAATGTAGAACTCTGCAGAGATTTATCTCTATTTTCTCCATCTGCAGAGTACTTTCAATCTACAGCTTTCTAAACCAAATAAATCGTAAGTAATAGATGTAATTTACAACATTATGTACATGAAGGTCCATTAATGTGCTAAATATTTTTATTCGGTTATTTCTTAATGATAATGAAAACTTTACGGTATTCTCTCATACAATAATTAAGAAATTAGGAAATTTTCCATTATTATAGATGAATCCTTTTATATATTATTTTTTTCTTTTTAGATTATCTGAATTATTTTTCCCTTATTAAAGTTATGTTTCATTTTGATTCATCGTACTAAATTGGATTTTGTTGTGCATGAATACTCAATAGACTTATATAGGAGATGGGGCGTTGTCAAAGTATTTGAAAAAGATTCTATAGTTTCCAATAGAAACAAGGACAGTGTTGTGTGATGTGTTTTGAATTGTTACGAGTTTTGAATTTTTTTCAACATCGAATGAATATTTTTATTAGAAACAATTTATCAAATACTTTATAGCCAAAGTCTCCTTTTTCTTCATTTTTTTCCTAAATTAGATCAAATAAAATCAGTTACACAGTTCTATAGAGATATAGAATGATAATGAAACAGGAATAAAATGTTCTGTTTTTCAGTAATCAATGTCTGGTCTGACTGCAGTTTAGAAGGTCGTTCGGATCAAACTCAAAGCCAGAAGGTTGTTATACAGTCATTTAATAGATTATTTTAGAGTTAGAAATTACAAAGTAAGTTTTATGATTATGGATGTTTTGTACTGTAACTAGATGACAGTAAAATTACGCATCCAACTATGCTTCACAAATATACAGTAATCATAATATTTTTCAAATTTTGCTTAAAAATAACTTTATTTATTTGACTTTAACAGCTATATCTAAGTTTAACTTCGAGTTCTATAGCAGCAACATTAATTTTATCGTAGTATTTTGCATTAATTAAAGTAACTTTCATAACAAAGTTTACTTCTAATACATTAAAAAAACATCGATTATCTAAATTTTAGTCTCACAATCGACGCATGAGCAACAGTTCAGATATTTATGATTAAAATAAAAGGAAAATGTTTCATAAAAATACCTAATTAAATCTGAGGCCTTATTTCGTGGCAAAATAAACACAAAATAAATATTTTTGAAATTATTACAGACAAAATTAAATGTTCATAACATTTTTTTGAAAAAATGGAAAGATGTGTAACATATAATGCGAAAATGCTATTTTCCCTAAAATAATTTATCTTTAAATTTTGACATACTTTCACACAGAAATTTTGCAGTTATTTTCATGTTCAATTCATCAACATAAATTGAATTTGAATTAAAACAGTATTTAAAAAATACTTGTCATCTAATAATAATGTTAATTTCCACAGTGCAAGAAAAATTTAATTGTTATAATTTGTATAGCTTTTTAGCTCAGGAGAAGTCAATAACATGCTTAGATAAAATTCCAAACAGTGTTTTATAAACGTATTATTCTTAAGACTTCTATTTATTCTTTTTAAATTCATTATCATAATTTCGAAAAATTTTCTTCCTGCTTTAAAAATAACAGAAATTTAGAATAATTTGAGAAGAATTAATTAATTGATATTGAAGAGATTAGTTATCTTTTGACCTGATAAAATGTTCTCAGCAGAAATCGTAGTGATAAAACTCTCTGGAAGCTTAATTAATTTATGTTAAAAGTACGAAAATAACTATTTTTATTTGATAATTTGAATTAACTTTGTTTTAAATTTTACTTAATTCCCCAATTAATACATTTTCTCTATTATTCTTATATATACAAAATTTATAGAAATCAAAAGTTACTACAATTATTAGAATAAAATCAAATTGAAAATAAAATTTTAAAAAATCATCATTGTAAATATTCTAAACCTAAAATTAAATTCTAAAAACTAAAATTCAGAAAAAACTACAAAAATGGACAGAAAGTAAATGGAAAACACTCATTATACATACATATATATTAATTCAGAAATGCCAACTATTGGAATTGTTCCAAACTGGAAATGCAGCTCTTAGAAGAATTTTTTCATTACAATTAAACGCCCCATTATGTGGTTTTCTGGCAACATTTTGTTTTTTATTTTATATGAAAAACTCTTAAGAGACGATGAAAACGTAGATTTCATCAGTGAAATATGCATATTTTTTACTATGCATATTTGGATGATTCATGTTTCTAGCATTTGTAAAAGCGTATGATAACAAGTTGTTTAATTAAAATTAAAAGTATTTAATATTTATATACAACTAGTTATCATACACTTTTACTGTTGTTGGAAAAATGAATATCATTCAAATAAGCATAGTAAAAAATATGTATGATTCAATGATGAAATCTTAATTTTTATCGTCTCTAAAGAGTCTCTGATATAAAATCAAAAAACAAAATAGTTGCCAAAAAATGTTTAATATGGCATAATGCATATAATTTGAATGAAAAAATTTCTCTAAAACCTGCATTTCCTATTTGGAATAATTCCAACTGTTGGTCTTTCTGGGTTTTAAAATAAGTTGAAAATTATAAGAAAAGATTTTTTATAATGGTTTCTTCATTGCAAGCTCTGTCTGTGCCAAATAATAAGCAAACTTCTTTTCATTATTTTGGCTTCTTTCCTAAGTATTATTCGATGAAATGGAAATGAAATGGAAAGAAGAAAATGTGCTCAAAATTCTCCTCTGAGAAATATACTTAATCAGCGAAAGAACTAAATTAAATTATGGAGAAGGCACCAAAATCTTCTGAGAGGTTGAAGGGTGACTGAATTACATATTTCTGTCTCGCGCAAATGTTCCCAACTAAAAATAGATACAAAAGGGGAATTTTGAAAATTCCCCTTTTGTTGAAACTCGTCATTGAAATTCAAACCTGCATAATATTTAAGCTCACTTCTCTAAAGATCTGGAAAATTTCAGATCTCCCCAATATTTGATTATTTTGAAAGAGCTTTATTCCTTATAAAAGAAATAACTAACAAGAAAGAAGAAAAGTAATATTTGCCTATTTCTTAAGAAAATTCATGTTTTAGATTATAAGTTTCTTACGTTTAGTACAGTATCTTTGCATGTGTTATAAATCAGTATTGTAAGATTAATTCAATGTGGAATATATCTTGCTTTTTGAGGTATTGGAAAGTATTATTTTGTTATTATTAAAATAATAAAACAATTTTATTTTTTAAATGAAAAATTAACTTTTCAATATTCAATCAATGTGAAACCTTCTATCAAAAAAATAATTCCATGTAACAATGAAAGAATTTTTTTTGAATAATTAAACATAATGGAAGGATGTTTTTATTTGATTAAATTTCTTGTTGACTGGTTTTATTTACTTCAAATGTTTTAATACAAATTAAAAAATTAAACTACGCAATTATTTGCAAATACATGTAAAACAAAATTAAATCTGATGAAGATGATATATATATATATATATAAGCGAAATAAATTTATCTTTAGTGATTAAGGTTACATACTGGCTCATAACATATATTCCGTATATTATATTATAAGGACAGAATAAATTATTGTATTTCTAATAATTTAAAATATTCCATGTGCTAGTAAACTTCTCTTAAGTTTCTTGTTACTCTCAGTTACTTGTTTAAAAATATTCTCATTGTTTTATATAAAATTCTTAAGATTTATTTGCTTAACCCAAAATAATCTTTCCATGTCTGCAAGTTATTTATTAATGGAATAAGAAATACAGTTGGTACTATTTTCTGTTTCGCATTCCTTTTATATCAATTTTGAATAAACTCTTTGTAAATATTTTAATAGTAAGAACTTTTTATTGATCTCATTATTATTTAATAATAAATATTATTAAAGAGTTAAATAACGATACTATATATTCGAGACTCGTTATAAAGTAAACAGGACTCTCGGTTATAGGGAACTTTTCTTTGACCCCAACTGAATTCCTATTTAACTCTTATTATTTACTATTTATTATTTTAAGCTCTTATTGGTAACTCATGAGAAAAAGAAAGGCCGCTCATAGTGGGAGCAAAAATTTTCCTTTCACATTTTTTTTCCAGTTTTTCAAAGATAATTATTCATATTCTAGGAATCAACCACTGGTCCACAACCCAATAAAAACTTTTCCTTTTTAAACCCCCCCCCATCCATGAACAACTTTTAATCGTTGCCAAAATGCCATCACTTAACTCTACAATGAATCAGTTAATTGTTCAAGGCTTGCACAACATACATGGAATATTGAATACCAAGAAAATATGATTAAAAAAGAACCAAAAAATTACAAAATCAGAACATTTTTAAAAGAAATCCTAAAAGACATAAATAACTAAATGCTAAATTTAAAAACGCAAAAAAATCAATATGTAGCAACGTCATCTAGAAAAAAAAACTAAATCATAACTAAATGGAAAAATTTATAAGAAATGCATTTATATATATTTAAACGGTATCATTACAACTTGGTTCAATTGTACTAATTATTTAATTTTAAAAATAATAATAATAATATATGTAAAACTAAATACTGTAATTATTAATTGACAATAAAATTTTATAAAAATAAATGCTATTAGTAAAAGTGAATATTAATTCTTATGATTTCTTCTAAAAGTTTCCTGTGAATTAATAGTTTATCGTGACAGATTTAATTTCTTATATATCAAATTAAATGGCACCAATATCTACAAACAAGATTTTTTTTTCTTACAGCGTTCTGCTAACACCTTTTCCTATTGAATTGCCTCGCCATAAATATGCATGTTGTTAATGTACTCCAATAAATAAAGAACAATATTCGCAACGGTAACATCGTGTCATTCGACTGTCAATTTCATTGCGGAAGAAGATAAACTGCTAGCTTTGGCAACGAGCAAATAGGACGCTTTCCTTGCACCTGCCCATACCTGTATGCATTTGATTCGCTTTGTACTTGCACGATATGAGCAACTACATGACTCAACTGCATCTGAACGTAACACAAACACTAATTTTGAAAAATCATACATATTCCTTTCTTAAAATTTTTTTTTAATAATTGCAGAACTTATAAAATAATAAAATAATGCAAGAGAAAAAAATTAGTATTATTAGTGAAATTCATTTGATGTAGTTACGATACTTTTAAATAACAATACTGAGGACTTAACTGGCACAAAAAATCACAAATTATCGAAACGATTGAAGTTAAGCTTGTTGTTTAAGCAAATAAGGGTGGGGGAGAGTATCGTAAAGTTTAAATTATTACTAAAAATTACCAAGATATCTGTATAAAACTTATTCTACATATTATTTTATCCTTATGTGAATAATATTGTGAATTATAGCTATTCGTGTTGATTTGTTTGGTTTCAGGAAGCCTTAAATTAAAGTAACCTGTAGTACGGAGAAAAGATAGAATTCACACGCACACAATCTGGTAAGTTCTATAATGAAAACCTTCGAAAGATTTAGAAAGGCTATGAGAAATGTATATATCTGAACCGTGACTGTTTAGAAAAGTCTTACAAATTATAAATAAACAAATAAATTTCTATTTCGATTATTTTTAATTATAGTTTAAAACGTTACAATACTGTAGGATAGTAATTAAGATTTTACAACACTCCTTTGTATGATGCAAACTTAAGAGAAACTTAGAATGATTGAAAATAAAATCATAATTGGAGAAAATGAGAAGACTCTTCAAAAATTAATTATAAAAGTTTTGCAATACGGATAATTTTATGCAAATTTAGACTGACTTCCCCAAATGAACTTATCATGAGAATCATGTCACCTGTAACATAAAAAAATGCTGAATTATCCATCAATAACTTTGTTTGTGTTACCATCACAAATTGGTAAGTCTAAAATAGTCATTATGTGAAAATATTTCCCTTGAATGGTGATGTTGATTTTAAGACTCGCATTCAAGCCATCTCAACAACCCATTGACAATAAACTATAATCTTTTGCATTATATTTATAGTTTTAGATTGAAATTTTTAGTCCGTGTGTAATTGCGCTTTTTATAAAATATATTAAGGACAAAATATTTTGCATACGAATGTACTTAACTTATGTAAGTTTTGTAATTA
This sequence comes from Nephila pilipes, assembly GCA_019974015.1. Taxonomy (NCBI): domain Eukaryota; kingdom Metazoa; phylum Arthropoda; class Arachnida; order Araneae; family Nephilidae; genus Nephila; species Nephila pilipes. Next base: position 2,000,475 of record BMAW01103087.1, read on the forward strand.
GTTTTCATACAAATGTAAAGATAATATTTAATATACAAAGTGCTTTTATAACACTAAGGTTCATAGAATAATACTACATTAATTCGGTTAATATTGATGCTTCTTTCCTCACATAAAATATATTTGTATATATAGTATTTTGCATCATTTGATGTTTTAAATATATAATTATAATAGTCTAATTTTCCCTCATAAATTGTATAGCAAATTTTATTGCTGAGTAGTTTTTAATAAAATAATTTATGTCTTATTAAAATAAAATAATAATAACTGCAATATAACGTTTAAATTATTGTCATCAAACCTCATTCATATATTTTCAGTAAAGTAAAACATTTTATGTGTCTCATAAAAATAAAACAATTCGTTATAAATTTATCACATATCATTTATAGATTTTGACGTATTTTATTCGAGTGTTTCTTTAACTAAGAAACTTTTGATCATTGAAATTTGTTACTTAACAAATTCCCAGCTAGAGCTGCATAAATTAAGGAAAAAACAGCATCAAACGCGCTTCTGAGCCTCAAAAAATCAAACTTTTGTAAAAAAATATGTCTTTTACTTCCTAAATAATATTAATACACTATATAACAACCTCATTTTATATTCAGAAAATCATTCTACATAATGACTTAGAATTGCATTGAGTGTATATATAATTCAGAAACCAATCTTTCCCTACATACACATACAGGACGATGAACCGTATTTACGTCTCTTTACCTTTTAAAATATCTATAAACAAGAGTTATACTTTATTAACGGGTTAATAAAAACCATAATTTTATTTTCAGTAATAGCGAAAATTTCCGAAAACTATGACTGCTTCTAGACTGCTAAATATAATAATTTTTTATAGGAGAATGAAATATAGATTTCGTTGCAGTTTCTTGATTTTATGATTTCATTTAACCTTGAACCTACTATAAATATGAACAAATACGATTTTCTTTCTTGCCAGAATGTTAAGTAGACTAGCTTATCTACACGATAAAAAGAATCTGCTAGGAAAACGTGTAAGTAAACAAAAGGTTTATATGGATGTCAGGCAGATGTCATTTGGCTGCGAAAGAACACAGGTGCTGGCAGCTGCTAAAACGGATACAAAATGTATTGCAATACTGGAGTCTTAAGGTCTTTTTAGTTTAAAAGACACGTGAGTTAGGTTTGCGAAACTGTGAGATGTTTATTACACACTTCTGGAGTAATCAGACAATGCATTGTTGAAACTAAAGTAAAATAAATCTACGATTCTTATAATCTGTGTTAGATTTTGATGTATTTTATTGTATCTGTAAAATATGATGCATTTATTTTGATGAATTTAAAGTTAAATCTTAACTGTGTGTGTAGAAACTATCGTATATTAAAACATTAGAATATTCTTCGAATTCTATACTTGAATGATTTATAAGAAATACGTGAGTTTTCAAAATATTTACTTTCGCTTAGTACATATGATTTCTCACTGTTTATTCCCTTCCCCCGTAATCTTTTCAATTCCTTATATTTACTGTTATTTATACGTTTATCGAATATTTATTAAGTTTGCAATCTAAAGAGAGAGAAATCACCTTGTTTTATGCATCAGAAGATGTTATATTTTTCTTTACAAATTGTAAAATTCATAATAATTTCTAAATATTCAAAAGTAAGAAAAGGGATATATATATATATATATATATATATATATATATATATATATATATATGCGTGTTGTAGTTGTACCAAAAATATTATTTCAACCAGATAACCTAGCTCCCGAAGACGAAAATTTAGATTCTTAAAAATATCTAACAGAAACAAAACCCTTTAACAATAGTGTCCTGCGAACGGTATTTTAACCAAACTTTTAGGATGAACTAAATCGGAAAACTCTACAAATAAAAATAACTTTTATTTTTTTATTTCAAAGTGTTTTTGAAAGTAAATTGTGTATTGCAAATCATAAATTCAGCTCTGACAAAAACGCTATTGAATTTTGTTATGAAATTTAATATGAAGCCATTTATTTTATAGTAAACATTTTAGATAAAAAATATTTTATGAATCAATAAAACTACTTAATATCTTTAGCTTAGATAAATATATAAGTATAAAAAGTTATGGATAACTTCCCAATAAAAATTACACATTTCATAATAAATAGAGAAAAAACAGCAGTTTTTTTTCTTTAACAGTTCAATTGATAAATTGAATTATTGTACTTTTGAAATTTGAAATACTATCTTCACTAGTAGTTATCCGTTATTTGATAAAAGAAATAATCAAAAATGAGTGAAAAGTTTGATAATTATTTTAGAAATTCTTATGCAACAACAAACCGTGAGATATTTTTGAAACATGGATAAACTTTCAGAATCATTAGCTGATTCGTAAAATTGAAGCTTTTTTTGATTGTCATAAATTATATACAACTCTTTTGTGCGTAGATGACCTCAATTAACCACTCATTTATTGTAACTATTCGAATTTTTCAGAATACCTAAGAAAATATACATCTGCTCTTGTTGTCCAAGTGTGATTTAGAATGAAATTCAATTTCAATTTACCATTAAAAAAAATAAAATTGCAAATATTTCCTGAATCTATGGCAATAATTTTTGCATTGTTACCAGTTCGAATAGCTTATATTTGTAAGCAATAAACGTGTTTCTTACGAAAGCATTTTAATGAGCTTTGAATAGTTAAATTGTATGATTGTATTGATCTTTTTATTTTTGAATAGTTCTCAAAGGTTGTTAGAATTCAATTCACTTTTTACTACCTCTCAAACTCAAATTATATATTTAAAAGAATTTATTATAACTACTGAATGTAACAAAAGTTAACTATTTTAATTCACTAATCTCTTATAATAATAGTTAGATTTTTCCTAAAAATAGTTCACATAGAACGAGAATTTTTTAGAATCATTTCTCGCAACGTATTTTTTTTTTTTTTTTTTAATTTTAAATTTTAAGAAGCACGCTTAAGTACCATTTTTCTTTTTGATAGAATATATTGAAATATTAATAATAAATCATTTATTGAATTTAAAACTTGAATTATAGTCAGTTTTACTTTAGAAAAGTAGATATTTAAAGTTAAAAAATCAATTTTATATGTAGCTGTAGATTTGAAAATTAAAACTCCTAAATTCTCTTTTTACTGAGGATATCAAACTAATTAGCAGAAATTGTATTTATACCGCAAAAAAACATTTTTGAACAGTGTTTCATTTTATACAATAATTTAATACTCTTTATTATTACCTTTAACTCTCAAAGTTATATCTAAAGTATTTTTATTAGTTTCGATGTATAGGTTATATTTTTTCATTGAATTCCCTAATAATTATTTGCAATCTTTTAAACAAATTGTGAAATAAATACGAATAATTAAAGCCTTTATAGAGCACTTAAAAGGAAACTAAGTTAAAAAGAGCATTTTAAAAAATATTTAATTCGAATGGGAATTACCCTATTAGATATGAACATATTTTCTAATTTCCTAAAGTGCGTATTTGTGTGTGGGGAACTGCAGATTTCAATTAATTACGAAACGACTTTTAAAAAAATTAAATGCATCCATTATTTTTCATTCTGGGAGTTTCCCTGTTATTAACTTTTAATTCAATTGAATATTTTTATGGAAATGCTTTTGTCTTGAACTCATTTTCGAGTTTTGACAAAAAAAAATGCTGTTAAAGCTCTTAATAGTCAAAGGCTTAAACAAAAGCAAAGGCTTTATGTAAGTTCTATCTGTAAAAAAAAAAAAAACTATTACCAAGTTCATCAAGAGTAGAACGTGAAAAAAGTTTTCCATTTATCTCAAAACTACAAACTGCATCTTCAACCACTTTAAAAAACTTTCTTATGAACTTTAATATGTTTTTAATTTTATACAATGTAAGAAATATGTGTGTGCTTGCATGCGCGTGTGTGTAGATGAATTTAAAACGGCGCACATTCTGTATTTATAGCATTTATTAATATTCTATATATTTTCGTAAACGTACTTTTCGTCAATTTGGTTGGTTGGTTGGTTGGTTAATTGGTTGGTTGGTAATGTCGTACTTATAAAGCATCATAAAGACTCTATTGGTAACGGGCCTCATAATTTTGAGCGTGTGTCAAATGACGAGGACGACATCTGAGCTGTCCCCTCTCTCTTCAAACTTCCACTCCATGTCAAAGGAGGACTTAGAGTCTCGACAGATTTAACATTTATCAGACCCTCTACATGGTGTCTCTTGAAAGGTATCAGGACTCCATCCCACGACTCAACGAAACGACGCCGGTCTTGAGTTCGGAACCATGATCACTAGTCTAACGCAACCACACTTTTCCGTCAAATAATATATTTCACAGATTTCCAGAGATTTAAAAAGGAGTAATTTTGAAATATACAATATTAAAATTTTAATTTCGCCTTGAAACTCAAACGATTACTAACAGTTTATCATATAAAAATATTAAAACATCAGTAACAACTTTAATATAATTTTATCTTTATTTATCCATAACGGAAATAACATGTGTTTTCCCAAAAAATGTTATGTATATTATTTAACTTCTTGTTCCTTAAGAATATGCTCATTCTGTAGAGATGTATTAACATTATACATATTTCCGTCCATATCCGTATTCAATTACTTATCTTTCACGATATTTCAACATATTTTTACGCATTCTTAAAAGCCCAGTGATAAATAAAATAATGTTTTCAAAAAGTACTAAATTCGATTTCAGGTTTTTACTTCATAACTTCAATAATTTCGTAAACACGAGACTAATTATACTCACAATAACTCACAAAAGCGATATGTAATGAACACAAATCACATATTGATATATTTAGATCATATCACTTTCAACATAATGACCTGTCAAGTATATTTCCAGTTTCCCTTTTCCGAGTTATAGCAATTTGTGTTTGCATCTTTAATTCGCTGCCAGTTGCTCTTAGGGTTATTGAAATCCATCATATCTCAAGGGAGATGCAACGTTAATTAAACCGGGTTGAATGGCAGCAAGGGAGAGTGCTCTTGTTAAACCATTCATGAGTCGGAGGCACACACATCAAGCTTCAATGAGCAGTTATCAGGGCAGAATGTAGCAATGATTAATTGCTGGAGGGAATGGACTACTGGGTAGCTTCCGCAATCAAACTGAGGAATTGAAAATTTATCGCGGTGCCTATTTCTTTTGCAAAAAAAAATGAAATTATTCAATGAAGGGATTTTTATTTCAAAAATATTACCTTCACGCTTAATTTATATGACTGAATTTTTTGTATAATGAATATTTCTTGGAGAATATTAAAAGAAAAAAAGTACTTTTCAAAGAAATATTATGTTCTTAATTACGGCACTTTCGTTTTAGAGTTATAAATATTCAGGTTGGTGATTTTTTTGTGTAACTAAATTTTCTTTAAGGAAGTGATTGAAAATATTCGAAAAATAAATGAGCGTAAAATTTAATAGTACCTTTACGATTCAAAATATTTACTTATGAAAAATTTAAATTATAATCTTTAGTTGTTACCCTACTACACTTACTATATTCAGTACTTCTTAATTAAATATTATTTAAGTATTAAGTATTATTTAAGTATTAAGTATTATTTAAGTATTAAGTATTAAGTAAGTACTTAATTAAGTATTATTTAAGTATTAAGTATTATTTTAAGTATTAAGTAAGTACTTAATTAAGTATTAAGTATTATTTTTAATGGATTATGATATCATTTCCGTAATTAATAGTAAATTAACTGGTTTTTAATTCAATTCATTATTTTTTTCATATATACATTTAAAAATAGTCTCAAAAATATTAATTTATTGTAGAGATATTTATATCTACAATAAATATATATTTAAAAGAATCAATATCGTTGCTGTAATTTTCTTCTGTGATGTGATAGTTTATTAATGTCGCATTGAAAAGCAACACGAGAACTATTAGAAACGAACCTCGTAATTTTGAATCTCGATCAAGTCACAAGGACGACATCTGAGCTGGTACCTCCGTCTCCAAACTTCCACACCAAACCAAAGGGGGACTTTGAGCCATGACAGATTCAATCTGCAGCAAACCCGACTACACGGCTTATCTTCAGCAGCATCAGGGTTCGAACCCACGACTCAACGAAAAACCTTCGACCATGACCACCAGGCTACTGCGGCCACTGTAATTTTCCTCGGTTGATACATTGTTAAAAAAAAAGTTATAATTACTTTCTATTAAAATTAATATTAATTTAATTAATTAATGACTTGAAATTAATCATAAATATTGTTTTTATCTGCACGAACTAAATAGTTAACTATATGAACAATAGTGAGCACTGAATGTAATTTCTTTATGTATTGCATTTAATTATGTGACTTAATGCAGTTGTTAAAACATTGTAGTAACTATTTATTTGTTCTTATTTAACCAACGGATGTTACAAAATTTGGTGCCTGAGAGAGTTTAATGTATAATTTCAAAACTAAGCTGTCTTTAAGTATGTTCTTTGCTCAATAAAATGTCTGCATCACGTTTTACTTAAAGTTAACTTTTGTTCTAAAAACTTTACAGCCGCCTAATTTTCAACTTTAAGACGTTTAAGACACTGTCTTATGATTTTCGGTAGAAAAATATTTTTTGTAGCGTATAATAAATGTGTAAGTGTGTGTGTGTGTGTAGTCTAATAAGCATTTTCAGTAAAGCATGTGTTGCAATTCCATCTTATCGCAAAAAAATACAGCATAATTTCGCCCTAGATATGTATCAAATGACCTTGAAGCTGAAGAGTCAGAATTTAATCCATTTATTGACACACTTAGTACAGACATTTCGTGACAATAGTTATTGCAAAACATCTCGCGTTGCAGTTTTATGAATCATGCCACAAAGTGTTTTTAAATGTGATGTTAACGTTTCTTGTACAATTAACTTTTACTAGCCTCAGTACTAAAAAAATGATTAAAAATTTGTTTGGGATTTAAAAATAATTAAATTGAACTAAAACCTTTCTTAATTTTTTTCCCAAGAGAATATTTCAATAAATAATATCTCAGAAATTCTTAAGACGTTTGAAGAGAAAGATGTTTCCTTTTTAAAGGAAACATCTTTCCTTTATTTCAAAATCATTTTATGTGAATCATACTGATGTTTTTTTTTCTTACTGTATGTAAGCGGACATGCTTAAAAATCAATAAACACTTACAAAGAACTCTGAATTTTGACAAATCACTCGAAACTCCTCCTTTCGGATATTTTATCTATGTTTTGGGATTGCCGCAATATCGAAGAAAAGAATGCTTCTCCGTGAAAATTCTTATTTTTCGCTTGAAGCCTCTCCCGAAGAAGCCTTATTGATCTGGAAGTAAAATATTCTAAGAAGTAGGGAGAGCATTTTCATTTTTATCTCCAGAAAGAATCTTGAAAAAAATGAACTGAAGCATTAAAAGTTTCGAACAAAAAGCCTATTCCTAAAAAGAAAGCGGCTCCCACCTCAAAGCGATTTATTTTTCCCTTAGAAATTTCTTCAAGATTTTTTCTTCGTGATTACAAAAGAGAAGCCAAAATTTTATTGTGATATCCAGAACCAAATACGATGCTAAAATAAAAGATTTCTTTTCAAACCAGGCCTTTCTCGATTTTTGATTGCAGAAATCACAGCATCTTTCGAAAACTTTTGATCGTGACAAGTTTGTACGGAAAAGAACAAATGAAATAAATTACTGGGAACTCCATTCAAATCCACTTAATTTCAACATATGTCAAAAAGAACGTCATTTTTCATTTCTGTTAAGAACTTCTATTTCTAGCACATTAATAGTGGCAACCTTTTAAAAAGAATGGTAAATAAACAGTTTAAAAGGCAAAAAAATTGGTTTCTTTTCAGTTTGAATATTTTTATTTCATTTAAATGTATAAAGTAATCTCTTACAAAAATTATCATTATTTATTAGAAACTAGAAAATCATTTTGTAATGTACGTATTGACCTGGATGCAAAATATTTATTTTAAAATCCCGATAATTCCCTCCCTTTTCCATGACCCCCTCCTAAATTTGAAAGGTAAATAAACTTAGGTGGGAGGATATGAACAAGATGGAAGGAGAATTTATTTTTGCGAAATGCATAATCTTGAAAAACGCACCCTTCCAATAAAAGTATAAACATTATTTTTGACATAGATAATCTTGTGTGAAATACTTCATTGAATGCGTAAACAAAAATACGCAATGAGAGATGTTTTTACAAGGTTAAAGAATAAATATTCAAATTAAGTTTAAAGTGTAAAAATTGTATTACTAGACATTAGAGTAGTTTATCAGTAAACTGCAATAATATCTTTTTAAAAGGTCATCAGCAAGCATTTGATTCATTTATTATTTAATTCATCTTCGCTTCAAATTCCGTACTGTGCCTTGACTTATACATTTTACGAAATAGAGGCCAGTTCAAATATTGTCCTTGTCACTTGATAGCTAACACATCAATCAATAATTCCCGAGACTAACATTGAAAAACAACATTTTTTTTGCAATTTTTTTTTTTATTCATCAACATAACACCTTTTGTTAATCACCTTTTAGGGTGATACAATCTTTCCAACGCTTTTCCAAATCTTTTTTTTTTTTTTTT
>BMAW01103087.1:2024911-2037264 GCA_019974015.1 Nephila pilipes
ATAAACACACAAGTAACACTTCGACCTAACCATATTATTTCTCTCCGACATCACAATTACAACTTGTATGCTACTAAGGAACAAACCTACCATTTAGCTGTTCAACAGCGCCATCTTTCTTTTCAACATTAATAGTTAACTAGTGAAGCGGGTGATGATGATGTTCAATGGCCCGAGAGCCAGTATCCTTAAGCTGCGTCAAACGAGGAGTAACTGTGATCTATACGTCTGAAAAAATTGACGAAAAATAAAAATTGGTTGGCAAGAAAGAAAGTCGAAAATAGAGAAGGATCGCTAGGGTATCCCGAGGTTACGTCTCTCGTGCTTACCAAAGACCATAAGTCCCATGGAAAAGGAAAAAGCTCTCCAGAGTACTCGAGTGAGTGATGCCTGTTCTTACCTGAAGAAAGTAAGTCTTTTAGGGCTTAGTAATGAAAAAGTTTTAAAGTTAAGAATTTCGTAAGGTTTTCTCAAACACTGTAAATAAAAGATATTTTTTTTAAAAAAAATTTCGTAGTAGATTTGTGACACGAAAAAACTGCAATACGTTCCATTACATTTTTTTGAATCATAAGTTACATTTCCTTTTTCATTTCATTCATAAGTTCATTTTTTTTTGTATCGCAAATTAAGTACAATTTAATCAAACTTATTTTTCTTCATACCAAACAGAATCGGCATTAATGAGCAAAAGATTATAATTTATCTAAAAATAACTCTTTCCCTAAATACTCACACAAATTGGATGTTTTTTCAAAGTCAAAATAGATTTTTTTTTTATCAGAAATATTCTATCTAATAAAAATACTAAGACCACAGAGCAAATATGGTTCTTACTAAGTCAATTTAACTAAAATTCACTTAGCTTAGCTATAAAAACTTCTAAAATTTATAAGAAACTTCCAAACTCAAATACCCTAAGGAAACGTGAACTTACCTCGCATTGCAGGAGTTTAAGGAGCTAAAAATACTTTCAGCTTTTAGTAGTTATGTCCCTTTTGAGAATACAATCTAATACGAGCAAAATCACAGCCTAACATTTCTCTAAACGATATACATCCCAAACAATCTCGAGTTATAAATATATCACTACATTTTACATTTGGTCAAAGTAAAATCCAAGAATGGAATAGGAAGGAATGTAATATTTGTGTATTTACTTAAGAAACTCAAATATCTGAAGTATTGGATTTCTGTCATTCTCCTTACTTGAGCGACATTCAATACTTCCGCCAAGAAGGCAATTGGATCCTCGTTTTAAGGAAAGTAATTTGGGAGTCTATATTGAAAGAATAAATACTCTAAGCAAGAATATATTTCGAAAGAGACGTCAATACCGGAAGTATTAGCATGCATAAAAATAGAGTAAAATTCATGACATGAATTCGAGAATGGTTCAAAAAGTACTTGTGTTTGAAGACAGATGGCATCATTAAGGCATCGTCCTCGTCACTTGACCAAGGTTCAAAATTACTAGGTCCGTCGTCAATATCTCTCTTATTGCCTCTAATCTCGACGGTAATAAACAGTCAGTCAATCAAAGGAAGACAATTTTTAACAGACATTCGATTTTTTTTCCCAATCATCTTGAGATATTTTGTATCAAAAGAGTAATCTCTGTGTTGCGTGACAAAAAAAAATTACCATATTTTACCGAAATCATATAATCCATCATTATATTTATTCAGACTGTTTTTTCATGTCTTCTATCTATGTAGGTGGGCGTCATTAATTGAAACATTAAGTAACTTAATGTCAAAGAAATTATAACTACATAAAATCTTTGTTTATAAGCTTAAATACAGCTTAATTTGCTTCCAATTTAGCTTTTGTTTAAAATATTCTTAGAGATATTCAATACTTGGTATACCTTTAAATAGTTCAAGAATATAGAGAGCGATTTGTTAATTTCTATACTTAATTTAAATAGAATAATTTGAGAAGCCTAGAAATGTGTTAAATATACGTTTTAAAGAGTTTGAAATGTAAGCGATAGTTTCATTTTTAATTTCACATTAATTTAGATGTTTCAGTTAATTAGAAAGTAATTTAGTAAATGAAGTTTTTATGTATTTTGATGAAATATTTTCCATTATAACTATTTTCGTTTAAAGTATTTATTTCATTTACTATGAGTCATAATAATAAAATTTAATATAACTCATTCAATCTGTCTGGTATTTAGCTCTGTTATATTAAAATCGCAATTACTATTTAAATAACAAAAATCATTCTAAAATTTTTTATTAACTAGTTTTAGATTAATTCAATTCTCAGTTTTCAAAATATTTTTTTCTAATTTTACTATGTAACAGTTATGTAAACTGTTATAAATTTAATATCTAAAAATAACTTTAAAGATTTTCAGTTTCTGAGTTTTAAATAGAACTCTTTTAATAACAAATCAATTTGAAGCTAAACATTAGTCGTACCACGTCGGGAATTTGGCTACACATCGATTTTAGCTCTTGGATGAGAGCCAATCATCTTTTAAAGTGCTTCTAAATGGGAAAGAGTAGAGATGGACATTTACGTACGCTATTCGCAAAATATTTGTTTTCCTTTGTAGAATTCCAACTTGATCAATGTATGATGTTTAATATCAAGCTGCTTTCCGGGCAAATTGGAACATAGGTGGTATGGACAAGCAATCAAATAAGCGATAACTTACATTCTCGACGCTTCTAATTAAATTAGCAATTCCTTTCAAGTATGGAATAAACTCTAAGATTATTTAAATTGGAAGATGACTTTGCTAAACTTAGGTAATTGAATTAATTTGCCGTGATAGTTTGGTAGGATCATTTAACGGTGCGTGATAACTGGACGACTTATATGTCTTTAAAGATACAAAACCGGGAGATTATATTGTAACGAATATTAACCTTTCGTAGGAATTTTTTTGCAATTATTTCGTTAATTTTTATGTAACATACATAGAAACAGAGAAACGTTCATAAAAACTAATAAATGCTAACATTGCCTTTCATTCAGTCAGTTTTAGTTCCCTCTTTAAAATAAATTAATTATATAATTAACATAATAGTTTAAAAATCGTAATTGTGTGAGGAGAAAATTATTTTCAAGTTGTTAGCACAGTACATGAGTACTTTCTGGTTTTTGTTTAATTTTAATGAACATCCTCCAAAAGACATTAAACTGTAGACGAAAGACTTTCGAGTATAATCTTTCTTAATTAATTCACTTCTTTTTTTACTACTTTAACTATATATTAATTAAATCCATATCAAATACTATTTATGAGTTTATATAGTTCACCTGCATGCAACAATTTAGTAAATGAAACACCTTGTTTTTTCATCTTACTTAATTCATATATAAATATTCAAAATCTTCATAATTATCTTCATATATATATATGGAACGTTAAATCATTTTACCTCAATATCTCTAATATTGTGAGGTCGCCCTCCCGGAGACGCCATTTATCGAGTACATCTTCCCAACCATTTTATTCCTTTGTTGTGTAATTCACTGCCTATGGTTCGATCTTAAACTCACACAATGCACTTAATAAAGTCGAACGATTCTGTTGAACTTATATAAAATTTAATATATTGAGGTAAGATTAATTTACAAAGTTTTATACCTATATAACTTCTTTACATTATTTGTTTTACATTCTAATGTTGTCTTTGCGACATGACCGTATACTTCTTAAATCCCGGAGAGTTCCCTCTTTAACTCGCCTTACATACATGCCAAAAATATAATAAAACATTAATATTGACACAGCCGCCACTTTGGTGTGATTTTCGCTCTGTTGGCGTGCTGATGTGGGGCTTTTGGTAGCTGTACGTGACAAAGATCTCGTAATTTTGAGTCACAGTCAAATTCCGATTCCCGAATTAGTACCTCGGTCTCTTAACTTCTTATCTAACCAGTAACACCCCAGCTTCGCTACCAGCACATATTTGATCTATTGCAAATTAATAAAATTCAATCACTAATTAAGAAGTCCAAATAATCACAAAATAAAGTTCTTATATAATTAACTTTCATTCTTCTTGATCGAACAAGCAATAATTAAGATGCTTATCACGCATGAGTAACATATCTCTTCATGCGTACTCGACTAAAGATTATTTAAAAGTTCTACTTATCTGACGAGTCAATTCGGGTCTATATCAGGCCTAATCTCGCGTCAACGCAGAGAAGTAATCTTTAATCATTCCAATCTCTCTCTCTCATTATTCCTCTTCATCTATTAAACTATCTACAGCTACTGTAGATTCCTCCAACCTTCTCTATTGGTTATCTTCTTATCATTTTCAATCTCTCTTCTACTGAATCCTTTATTCAATACAATTCAAATCATATAGCAATGCTTATTTACTTATTTCGAGGCTCTTCAATAAACAATGCCTTCTTAGAAATTTCCATAAGGGCAATTGAAAGGAAATAGCATTGCAAACCCTGTTACCCACCACGTAAAGACTTTGAGATTCATTTTATTTTAAATTGTAGCTTCTAAGTGTTCAGATACTCATCAGCTTGTTAACGCCCACCATATTTTTTTTTATTCAAGCGCTAAGCAGGTTAATGAAAGACTTCTAACCTGTTATGAAATCTCTTAATCATAAAACTCGCGCCTTTAATAAATAAACGCTTGTCTAGACAAATTTAATATCATAAGAACACTTCAATTAAAAGAAATTTAATATAAACTAAAAATTATACTTAATAATAATAGAAAAAAACTTAATATCATCGAAAGGAAACTATTTCACAGCAGCCAATTTTACTGTAGACAGTCTTATTTATGATTTCATAAGTATCGAAGCGTCATGCAAATTGGACAACAATTGCTTAATTAGTTAATTTTGAAACTAGATGCAAGTAGATTAAATTTTCTAAAACTTAGTTTTACATTTCGTAACTTCAGAACAATACATAGTGCATAAGATAATTTTAAATTTGCTCCAAAGTTTATTACTTTTTAATTATTAAAAGTCACGGTGTGATGTTTACGCTTTAGAATAAATAATGATAAAATTAATATGCATTTCATCATTATCAATGAATAATGGGGACTATTATAACTACTTGATTATTTTCACAATACCATAACTTCTTCACATACCCTTTAATTTAGTAAATGAATACATGGCTTCAATGAGAAGTCCTGAAAAATTCAAATTGCGTTCAAAATTTTGAAACCACACAGCTTGTTATCAATTATACAAAGTAAAATTTTAGGTATGAAGTGTTGTTTTTAACACTAAACATACCAACACTTAATATATAACTATTTCTATCATAGCCGATCAATTGATCGTACTTTGTATTTGCTGATTGAATGTGTGAAATATGGATGTTAGGAAGGAAATAAACAAATTAACTTTACTATAACTAAACAAAATTAGTTGGGTTTTATAAGTTTCTATTACACACTTAAAGAATAAGAATTTTTAATTCATTGATCACCGCATTTTTACATATACAGGGTGTCTCTTTTGTACATTTTCCGCAAACATATTTTTCACATTTAGAACAAATTTTGATGGTTTTATTTTCGTTACAATATCCACATATATATTTGACATTTCTTACATTCATAAGAATCTGTAGTAGATTTAAGCAACGATCGTCTTGTATTTGTTCTTTCTTTTGGTTGTTCACGAGCTTCTCAAAAATCGGCTGCAAGTTCTACTGCTAACTGGAATAAAAAATCTTATCTCGTGATATTCTCTCCTTTCATTTGCTTGTACAAAACCCAGGCATTTATGCCAGCTAAATCAAGGATATTGAAAAGTACTTGGAGAGGCCATCTGCAAGACTTTTATTTTGGGGTATATTTCCTCGCCATTTGATTGGTGATGTTTGCGTCAAATTTAGTTCTAATGTAATGAACTGTATGCAATACGTTGAATACGCATCATAATTTCTGATTCAATAGCCTTATAAAGCTATAAATTGTTCTTGATAACGGAATACGATTGTGGTAGATATCGGGGGTATACGACAAGTATTACTCAAAATAAACAAAATAAAAATAATTAAACAATATTAATTGTATATAATTAATAGAAAAGTCATGAAGTCAAATGTGCAAAAGCGATTAGATAATACGCGCATTTTCAATGCAAAAGTTCATAACCGGTCTTTTGACCGTTTATGGTATGTTTAGTGTTAATAGCCTTTAAAATCGATTCAAAGATCTGAGTACTAACTATCTGTATAGCGATACTTATTTAAACATATCCAATACAAGAGGAAAAATGATCCTATTATACAATGCGAAATTTTTATTCTTATTTAGATTCTCCCCCAACTGACTGTAACCATTAAATATTCATTCTCTTTCTCAAACAGCATAGTAATTTGTTGAAAGAGATAAAACATTCTCTGCAAGAACGATTTATAGTTCCGAATTCCAAGAAAACAAACTTAAGCTCTTAACACCGCGCTAAACAAATTCTCGGTGAAATCTTCCTCAACTGGGGAATTCCAATAAGTCTTATCATCACCTTCACAACACATGAGAAAAGAAATAAAATCCTCGAAACACTGCTTTAGTCCAATTCACCTTGTTTCTGTTCTTGAATTCCCGAAAAATTCTCCTCCTTTCCTAAAAGACATACATCTTCCTCCTTAATGATTCGCAAATCGAGGAATCCTCAGAAAGAAGTTGCTTTTGTAACGAATGCTGATGAAACTCGTTAGTTTCACCTCTGGAGGATCCAACATCTCTTATTCTCCTTGTCTCTTGGATATAGCTCAGGCATGATAAAGCACTTCCTGAAAGTCTTCCATTTCGTTGGACTCATTACGACAATGAATGGAGACCTCCTTTTCAGCACATATCAAGAGTCGTGTCCTTCTGTGTTACCGGCACCTTCTTAGATTTGTTATCCGAGCACTGAAATACTAGATTGTGAAAGAAGATAGCAATTAAAAAAGAAAGCCAAAAAAGGCGCATTGGGAACAACAATTGGGTAGCTTCTATGTTTCGGAATGGTGAAGTTTGTATGTTTTATATTATATTGTTTTTCTATGAGGGTATTAAAAGCATATAACAATTAAATGCCTTACTGTTAAAAATTAACACAATGAAAAGAATCAAACACAAAGAAAGGAATGAATTAACTTATTGTTTATTCATGTCGCTCTTAGAAACAATGAGTAGACTTTTGATGACGGACCTCGTAATTTTGAACCATGATTAAATAAAGAAGACGATACCTGAGTTGGCACTTTTCTTTCCAAACTTCGACACCGCCAAAGAGAGGACTTTAATCCTCAACAAATTTAACGTTCAACAGTTCCTCAGTGGCATCAGGCTCGTCGACAAGTAGCATCAGGCCAGCCTTGAGTCCTCGACCATGAACACTAGGCGACCTAATGAAAAGAACTAAAAAGTGACATCGGAATTATTCAATTTTCCTTCCACCTATCGTAGTGGTCTCGTTAGCCTAGTGGTCATGGTCGCAGGTTAACGGCCGGCGTTGATTTCGTCGAGACTTGGGTTCGAGTCTTGATTTCACAAAAGATCTGCCGAAAAGAGGGACTGTTGCTTTTCATATCTGGTCAAGGTCCCAAGTCCTTTCGTTGGCTTGATGTAGAAGTTTGGAGATGAAGGTATCAACTCAAATGTCGGACTTGTCACTTGATTAAGATTCAGATTTATGAGATCAATTACCAATAGATCTCGTATTGCTTCTCACGGCGACATTAATAAACAATTACACATCAGCCTATCGTAAACTATAACATCTAATTGAAGATGGCAACACTGATAATGCTTGATTTTTAAAATCTATGAGAAAATTACGAACAGTAAGTTTTAGTTCTCTAACCCAAATATTTTTAAATAATTACAGAATGAAATAAAATTATTTAAGCAAAAATTTTTCAAAAATAAATGTAATTCTAAATAATATTTCCTTAATTATACAGCCACCAAAAAATGGGACACAATAAAAATATTAATCACTTCTTTAACAATCATCGCAGCTTATCAAAAATGAAATTGTTATTAATAGCTTAAAATGAATAAAACTGTGATGTTGATGGATTAATTCCTTAACTTAATTAACATAGTTAGCAATCTTATCAGAGAGGATTTTGTCATTACGGGTTCCATTCTTTTGTAAGAATTAAATAGAAAAAACTACGTTAAATAGCTTATTGCCTAAATTATTTTCTAATCCAATTATTAGCTTTGGAGATATTCATAGGAAATGTTTTATAATTATTCTAGTGTACTGGTCCGCACAAACTATTAATTTGCAAAACATTTAACCTTTTTTTTTTCAATCATAATCTTTTAACCAAATTTTTTCTAAATAGATCTTAATTTAAATCGCTTACATTTTATTTTGTATTTAGTATCAAGATTTATTTTTAAATCGATATTTTTATTTATTTATTTTCCAAAAATAAGACTGATTGTCCACAATACTCTACAGTTTTGAGCACCGTGTGATAAATAAACAAATAATTAAACATTTAAGCGCTGCAGATCTTTAACGGATCCAATCCAGAATCGAAATTTTTATTTGGAATTTTCCCTAAACATTTTTTCATAATTGAGGTAGTGATTTTGAGCTATTCGCGATTTTCTCTTCACTAACCTTAGAGACTTTTTGGAAATTAGAATTGCATATAATTTCTTCCCAACCAAAATGAAACGCAATTAGGTAAATAATATGATGATAAACAGTGTAGTGAATTAAGATACAGATAGGGATATATAAGTGAAATTGAATAGAAAGATAACAGAGGTAGAGAATAACGTATCGTAACGAATCGTTTGGATTGCAGCGACTCCCTGTTAAAGTACTAAGATTCGAATCTGCTATAATGGAAAAGTGTTTCAATCAGAACGAGTGATTTAGTAAGATTAGACTTTATTATTAGAATATAAACTAAGATTGACTGAGTTAATAGGGATTCGAGAGAGAGACCTTACGTATTTTATGTTGATAGCTAAATTGTTTTCTCTCCTGCTTTTAGTTATTTTCAGTGGGAGTTTTGAACTTATTAACTTTTTAATTGTACTTTAAGATGGCTGTAAGATAAGACGTCACAAGTAATTCAAATTTCTATGCTAAGTTTTACTTTATATATTTTTTTTAATCTTTTGAATTGAAAAATGGGTTATTTGTCGTTTGGTGTAAAAATCTCTGAAAAGTGTCGGTTACAAAATTTTATATTGTCTGATGACTCAGTCACCTTTTTCTTAATCTGCTGTATTTCAGGACTTCCTGAGCAATTTTATTAAAATTGAAATTTAGGCAGTTTTTTGATGTCGTATCAGTTACGATAAAAAAAATAGACTTTCTTAATGAAAAAATTCTTTGGAAATTAACTATGATAATTTAGTTTATTAATTTATCCCTCAGCCATAATAACATAAATACCAATTTTATTCTGCTGTAACAATAATTGGAAAGTTATTAAGACTATTTCTCTCTTTTTTAACGATTGTAAAAAAAAATATATCGCGCGAAGTAATTTTAATGAAAAGAAACTTTTCTAAACAACATTGTAAGAACGTCATTAATCTTAAAAAGTTATAAAATAAAAATTACATCCTCAGAAATCTAGGGAGTGAAAACGATACATTACATAATCACAAAAACCTTACTCAACAATCTCATAAGAAACAACAGTAAATGAAACTGGGAGATCTTTCTTATTTTATTTACAGTATCTGTCTTTCACCGAAGCTGACATTAACTCTCCTTAATTCTTTGACTCAGCAGAACTATTACAAGGGACCAATTTGCGTCCCAATTCCTGAAAAAAGAAACTCGAAGAAGTTCACCTTACACCATTGATTACTTGTTGACTAATGAAAAAAGGAATCTTGACTCTCTAAAATATTCTGTTGAAAAAAAGATCTAAATTAAGAAGAAATGTTTCTTTCTTCTCATCATGGTGAATTTATCTAAGGAAACAGTACAGCAGAAAGAACCACTGCAAGAGAAAAGATAAATCAAGTACTACACTTTTCAAAATGAATAATGAAAAAAATACTTTCAAAAGTACGAATGGGTCTCGTATTTATTTCTGCTTCTAGTTGTTTTATCTTCCAGTAAGTAGTATTTTTAAGAAAAATATTAGCCTTTTCCAGATGTCATGTTAATTCATTGAAGAGCACATTTGCAAATTATTTGTTTTCAGTAAGGGATTGAAAATTTTAGTTTAGCTTCGAGGGTAAATTTTGCAAATTTTATTCAATGAGAATGAATTTAACTGTGAACATTACATTGAAAACCCTTATATCAGTATTACAACAATGAATAAAAAATATACTCCCCTTTTAGGAAGTCTAATGTAAAATTAACTAAATAAGAAATAAATATATGTTTGTGGAAGTATACAATGATTAAAAAAGGACATAACATAGGATTATTGCAAACTATATTTGAAAATGATATTGTACCACATATCTCCCTTCTTTATAATTACAAATATCAAAGAAAAGGAAACCTTCAGGGATGGAAATGGAATATCCTAGTATATCCTTCAACTACAGGGATGTAACGAGAAATTTTTCATGCGGTGTGTGGTTCTCCCACTGCAACTCATATTTCAAAATTAATTTCAAATCTCATTATTTAATTTTAGGCAAAAAGAATTCTTTATGTGTAGAACAGGATTTTGAATAATTTTTTTTTCAAAAAAAAATTTAAAAATTTTAGTTTTAAAATTTTAATAAACAGCAATCCTTAAGGGAGATTACAACCCTCATATCTCGCCATCTCTACACCATTGCCTGGCACTAATTTAATATAAAGTAGTTGTTCTTTTTGTTTTATGAAAGGGTAGATACCCAAATAAAACGGAATTTTTAAAGCTGTGTATTTCAACGTTTTCTTTCAAACTTATCACCTTCAAAATTCTCTTTATTACATTTAATATATTTGTCTGATCAGTGATTCCACTATTGTAAGCATATTGGTGTAATCTGTAGTAATGGCTTACAGGTTCTACCTCATTTTTTTTTTCTTGTCTGATTTTATATCCTCACATCGATGCCTTTAAAACCCTCTTCCTGCAAGGACACAAAAAGAAATTACACTGAATTATATCAAGTGAGTGAAGTACGTGGGAATAAAAAAGGAGTCTTGCCGTTTTTGGCTAAAAACTGACATACTGAGATGTTACTTTTTGCTGGACAGTCAGAATTTTATGCACAACTTTGTCAGTGGCTATTTCATTCCCAAATATCATGCTAAAATTCTCTGATGACCGTCAATTCTCAATGGTCCGTCATCGATCTTCAAGCACAAGATTGCTAACTTTCTCGACATTTTCGTCTGTTCGGGCAGTTCACGGACTTCTTGAACGAGGTGCGTAATCAACATGTTGCCATTTTGAAACGAGTAAATCACTTGTACATTTGAGATTTTTTTTCCAAAACGTCATCTTTGTAAGCTGTTTTGAACATTGAAATACTTTCTGTGACGTTCTTCCCGAAGAGGAAGCAGAATTTTACAGCCGTACCTTCTTCTCTTTAAACTACCATCTTAAAAAAAGAGAGAGAGAGAGAGGGCAAAGCTAATGCGACCAGTAAAAATTCAATACAGGCCGACAAAATCTTCCAGTGAGACGATACAGGAAGAACTAAGACCTACACAACACATCCCTAGCGGTAGAAAGGCGCTCTATGCAAGTTCTTTCCTGGAAAGCGGTATTCTGCGAACTTTTGGGTGCCCCTTGTACTTTCAAATTAAGCAGGACTTGTTGTAATTCTAAATATTCATCTGTTTGAAACTTTTTTTCAAAAATTAAAACATCTGATAAATGAAACTGAGCAATTATATATATATATATATATATATATATAGCCCGGCAAGTAATTAATATAAATACAAAACTAGAAAATTTATACTCAAATTAAAGCATTTTAATTCAATGTCCTCAAAATATCATTAAAATGTCATAGGAATAAATTAATGTAAGGATTGAATTTGTTGTATTTGTAAATTGTCTAAGGATTAAATTTAAGAAATTATAACTTTCTTCATCATGCATTAGATAATAAAAAATAACTTTAAAGTACTCGCTTTAAAGCAAAAGTATTGTTTTTAAAATCAGACTATCCATTTTTAATCAGAGATTCCTATCTCAGAAAAAGTTTTTATCGATTAACAACTACGCAAACAAATATTTCATATGAATTAGTAAAATACTTGCGAATTCACACTCCTGTTATACGCTTTTAACATTTTAGCAAACATAAAGTTTTGCTTTAACTTATAAAGCTATTCAAAGTAGAATTTAACGTAGTTTTGATAATAAGATATTTATTTAATTTAAATGTCACTGAATAGTACAATGAACTCAGAAAATTAGTGCATTGAACTCAGTAAGCGAGA
>BMAW01103087.1:2042264-2069697 GCA_019974015.1 Nephila pilipes
GTTCTCTCTCTCCCCCTTCCTTCGTCTCTGTGTTTGTGTTTCTTTGTGTGTGTCTGTGTTTCTGTGTGTGTGTGTGTGTGTGTGTGTGTGTGTGTAAGGAAAAGAACGTGAGATTTTTAATGCTTATATAAATTGCAATTTTCCTCCAAGTTTTATTGACATTTTAATTAATTTTCGTTTGTCAAAATGTTCTCACTACTTTTGAAATTTCATCAAAAGCAAATAATTAAAATAAAGCTCTTCTTTTTGGTATCTCCTTAAATGATTATTGTGACTCTTTTTTTTTTAATCCCTCACACAAATGTACCCTCACTTCATTATTAAATTTTTAATATACAGGTTCTTGAACTCTCGATTCTTTTATAAAAGGATTATTGTGAAACATTTTGACTTCATATTTCATTACATAATTTTCATCTTCCTGATTATAATTCGTCGAAAAACTATTCAAGTTTTTTTGTATCCATATGAGAGTAGGAAACATGGTAAAAAATCGTAATTAAATCCATCAAATTAAGAATATGTCGCTAACCATCTTTCTAGAAATTTATGGGAAAAATATCAAATAATTTTTACTGTTATTTTTAATAGCTGAATCCCTTGTAATACTTTTTGTATATTTTTAATTATTATATTTTTATACTTAGGTTCCTGAACTTTTGCTTCTCCTACAATGGTTTATTTGAAAAATTATGTTTCCTCTCATTAAATAATCTTCATCATCTTGACTCCGTTTTCCTAATACTTCTTCAAAAGAATGTACAGATTTTTCATTATCCTAGGGAACTTTAAAAAAAATTGTGGGTAAAAGTCGTAATTAAATCCATTAATATAAGGTCTATGTTGTTAATCATTTTCTGAAAAAACTAAGTTGATGAGAAAACAGTAATTTTTTTTTAATTCAAAAATGATAAATGTGCATATATCATTTCCCTTTCGAAAAATATTCGCTTGCAGCAGATGCAACCTTTCATTGCTAGACGGAAATTGGATTTCTCCTAATTACATTAGCTCTTTTCATATCATCGCTTCATCTCAAAAAAATTGCAACGAATTCTTAAAAAATTATCAACACTGTGTATGAAATGAAAATGTCTATGAGTAATTACTTTGTGTTCATTCTTACAAAAATATCATTTTGTGAAAACTAATGAAGAAATAGAAAATGTTCAATTATGAATAAAAGCCTTGTTATTTGAGGCAAATTTTTAATACTATCAAAAAACATAATTACGTAAGAAACAAAGAAAAGTATTGTAGATAAATGTTTGTCATGTTTGCTAATTAAAAATGGAGAAAAAATATGAAGATATTTAAATTTGTATTATTTTATACTTCAGAACAAATATAAAATTTATGTATATTATACCCTTAGGTACTTAAATGAGTCTTCAAAACTTCAAATACATATTTGAACTATTTAAAGCTGCTTGCTCCTTCCAGTTGGAGTTTCCTTTCATTAAAGTAACATATATAATTTATTTTATGAACGAAAGTTACTTATTACGAACGATTACAGTTCTTGTGAGTTTTTTTTAAAAAAAACAGTAATTTTAAGTTTTCTAACGTTGCATCTCTGTCATTCCGCATTTTATTTTTCATCTTGGATAAAATTAGGATCCAACAAATTCGATTCTTTTTTAAGTCATTACCATTTCTTCAAAAAAAAAATATTTTTGCACTTAGTCAGTACAATAAAATAGAAGCAACGGATAAAATATGTCAATCTACACATGTAGCAGTGGGCTTTGTGAAGAGTACGGGTTTTGCACCACCTGCTTCGGAACACGTTCTCACAGAAAGATACAGTAGGAACAGGTGCAGAGATAGAATGTGAGGTAATTACCCAAAAAAGATAAAACACGCTTTTAGTGGATAATAGAACCGATTAGTAATTACGATCGAACTGTATAATGGGTAATGCTATGAAGGCTATTAGTCCTACACAATATAATGTAATATAGTATAATAAGTGTGTACTCAAAATAAAAATAGAAAATTATATATATTTCGTCAATGATTTTACTGTCAGAAACAATAACTATTCGAAAGCACTTAATGTTAAGTTTTAAACTTAAAACACTTTAGGGGGACACTCTTCATAAATAAAAATTGTCTGACCACATTCTTTTCGGTATAATTTTCTTATTTATAAAACAAAATTTAATTTGGGATAAAGGAATCATGTTATTTAAAATACTTTTAAATAAATTACACACATGCATTAATCAATTCATGTAGAAAAAATAAATAGATATAGGTCATGTTTAATATTATGTGCACTAAGCCTATTTTAGTTTGTCAATGATCTAAAATCTCTATTACCTTTTGAACTGTTCAAATGAAATTTAAAATTTGATTACTTTCACAATTAAATAAAAAAAAAGAATTTCGTATTTAATTAATTAAAATATGTGTGTTCTCCTTTGAAAGAACATACTAACTTATCATGAAGAAAGTGAGTTAAAATTCATGATTTATTCTAGAAAAGAATAAGTTTAGATAAAATCAGTTAAAAACATTACTTTTTGTGGAACTACGAATGAAATTTTCATATGTCTTTTTATCATATGTATTTACATTAGTTCAATAAACCTGCTAAATTTGAAATGATTTTTTGGACTTGGATGTAATTACGAACTCATTAATTATTAAAAATAAATTTATAAGTAGTTATAAATAGTCTGTGGATATGTCACATGCTTTTACAATTTTCTAATTAAGATATTTTGTTCCATAAGTAAGCTTAATATTATGCTTTTATTTATTAAATAAGTATTTCAAGAATAAAAAATAAACCAAGCAAGAACGTACATTAAATATATAGAACGCTTGGCCCGAGAATTACCTGTGGTTTAGGTAACATAACAGCAAGTGAGGAAAATGTTACTCAAATATATAGTAGCCTAATTTTTAAAATTTACTCATTTTATATAATTACTGATAACGAACCCTAACTTTTAGCCAGTGAACTGTTACTTGTCGTATTGAATCGAAGTATAGTTTTCTCCATCAATAGCAGAGCATATTTTAGCAGCCGAGAGTGAATAAATTTTTAAAGTAATAATACACATTGATTTTGAAGTACAATTCTGGGTTTGAAATACTCTCATCTTCTGATAACTCATCAAAAAAGCTCTTCATTATCTTGCATCTTTCCTTTTTGGAAGGAAACTACACCCCACTGTTTTTCTAGATATCTAGACTCTTTTAGAAAACCACTAAATGAATTTTAAATTCTTATTTCTATCAGCATGTTTAGAAGATTATTTAGCAAAAGTAAAATTAACTATTTGTAAGTAATTTTTAATACTATGTGGCCTTAGAAACAAAATCATAGATTTCAAAATGCCAGGGGGGAAAGGCGGAAAACACTATAAAAACGTTATTAATTATGCTTTTACTTTCGTTTTTATTTATTGAAATTAAATTTAGCTAACGTAAAGCTTTCATTGTAATACTGAATAACTTTTTCTTACAGCAAATAAAACGTCATATCCTGAACGTCTAGTACACAGCTTACGTTTTAAGGGTATTTTATATTTTTCAGATGGGTCATTACTCTATATTGCCCAGTGTTTTATGCTATTGCCAAAAAAGTTTTTTTTTCCAAATTATCGAAAAGTTGTGACACTTCGAGAATGTATTTTACGACATCATTTAAAATTGGATTTAATGAGTGTGCTGTGCAATGAATGTAATTGGAATTTGGCGCATTGCTCTTTTATAAGGGCTTTGAAATCATCCATATACTTCCGTGATTACATTTACTCCATCGTAACCCTATTCCTTGCATTTGGGCAAATCAATTACATATTTTTCTGAATGTAATTGATTTGCCCAAATGCAAGGAATACAGAAGGAATGAGAAGGCAGCAAGGAATGCAAGGAATGAGAGGCATAGCTTTCCAGGATCATTTGGGAATGGTTTTTGAGGCATAAATGGGCCCAATTCAAATATTATTTTTCTTTCGGCTTCTGTAAGCTTTTAACTAAAATTTCTTCTATCAGTAAAAAGGTATATTATCAGGGATGTCGAGTTTTCCAGTATCTTCGTGATGCATTTCTTCTTTTCTAGAGGCTCTGATAGACCATGTGGGCTTCAGAATAATCTAATATTCCAACAAAATAAAATTACTATGTATTCTGAGAGGCATCAGCCAACCTACAAATAACCTTTAACCTTTTGAATCATTTTCAACCTATTACAGAATCTCATTGAAATGTCGAATTTCCAAATGAAATCTAATTCAACCCAGTTAGAATTTTGGTAACGAAAATCCAAAGTTTTCGGCAGTTTTTTGCATCCCTGTATTGTAATTTTTTTTCCTATTTTGGAATTAGGATACATATATACCTAAAGTATATAAAGAAAAACAAGAAAAAACAAGTACCTATCACTTATTGGAAAGGGGCCCAAAATAATCTACAGCCCCTTGAAAATTAAATAAACTTAGACCCGTGAAATTTATATGTAGAACAGACGCTCGATTCATTTTGTTTGGAGCAAGAACTTATATTACTCTTTTCTGGAGTAAGTAGCTGATATGCTTTGAAAAATATTTCATGTACCTACGAGACCCTACAGTTTAATTATATATTCAAATATATTTCAAATAATACGTTTGTAGGTACCACTCTACCTCAGTCGAATTCGATTTAACAAGTTTTGAATGAATGATTTGGAAATTTATATCTATAATGAATCCTCTAACACGCGGGTATAAGGAAATATAGAAAAATAATTCATTTAAAGCGTGTAAACTGAATTTGGCTGAGGTATAAATACATACTTACCGTTACAATCCAAATCAGTAATAGTATATGACTACTGAAAAAATGACTAAATTTTTGACAATTTTTTAGAAACATTTTCTTTTTTCTGTAAAATGTTTTCTTTTAAAGAGCCGCTGTATTAAATTCTTCTTCTTTCGGTCATATTTTTTTCATAATTCACTGCACAAAAAATCACATCGTGTAAAGATTGAAGTGAAAAAACTTAAGAAACATACGCAATGTTTATACACCTCTCATTCACGTAAGCAGACAACGGGACTTCCCTAAACAGAGATATTTGGTCTAGTTGCCACAGGCTACAGACTGCTATTCGCGAACTCAAATGGAGTAGCAGCCACCTATCAAGATCGTCGAGAACCAACGAAATGGACGGCGAGTTGGCGCGTGCAGACAGAGCTTTAGGGCATACACAGATCTCAGACGGAATACTATAGAGCCACACACCCACAGAATACCTAATAAGTTTCTTCGATAGATCTGTGGCGTGGTGTTTCATTATTCATTCATTCGGGCTCTCTTGTCAATATGGCTGGATAATATTTTACGAATTTTTGCATAAAGGCATGATAGGTTCCCTGTAGTCAGGGACCACGTATTATTGATACACCTGATACAACGTTTGACACACCCTTACACGTTGCAACATATAGTGCCGCTGACATTACTTTTAGTTGTTAGAAAGTGGCCCGTAGCTGGAAAGGTGTTTGACACCCATGATATGCACTAACGACAGAAACATAACTGAAGAAATGAATACTCATATAACATAATATTTTGGACATACAAGGGGATTCAGAAAAGATGGGAAAACTTTAACAGGTGATAGTACAGACCAATATAAAAAATTTCATTAAAGCATGAATGGTCTAAAATAAAACGCATTATCGCATTTCGAAACGACCTCTCCGCAAACCTTTAAACTGTGTTCCTGCTGTGATTTATAGGGAGAAAAAGAACACCATGCATGCAAATGTAACTTGGCAAAGAAGAAAAAACCGTAAGCAAATCTGCGTCGCAGTGAAAAAAAACCTCGACTGTGAAATTACTCCTGCGTACAACTGTTCTAACAGTGGTAACGTACAGGATAATAGCGCACTTTAGTAATATTGAAAAAACTGATATGCGTTTCATGTATGGAGTTACTTACAGAAGAACCATGGAGGCAGCACGATTGTACTGTGAGCATTTTCCCTATAGGCAATTGCCGAATCCAAAAACATGTGCTCGCTTGAATCGGTAAGTCTATGAAACAAGATTCTTTCTTGCTTCCCTGTCTGATTCAGGTTGTACAAGGCCTACTAATGGATTCATCTCCTTTCCCAGATTACATTTGCATTCCTTGTGTTCTTTTTTTTTCGATAAATCACAACAGGAATTCTATTTTATCGTTTGTGGAGAAGCCACTTCGAAACACGCTAACGCGTTTGCATTTCATTTCAAATCATGTATTCTTTGATGAAAATTATTTGAGTATTGGTATATACTATCACCTATTAAAGTTTTCTCCATCTTTTCTGAATCTTCATGTATAATGAATATAATAGATAGATATTAAATATGCATTGTGAATAAAATTTGTTTTGCATGTGTTATGAATATGATTGAAGGTAATGAATTTTGAATAAAACATGAATTGAAATTTGCATTTTTTTTTCCAAATCATTTCAGAAAAATTTTCAATTTTATTATCACTTGTTCTTTCGTACGAATCATAGGAATTGATTTAACTTTTCCCAATTTCATATTCTTAAAAGTTGTAAATATTATATCTTATACTTTTAAATCTCTAATGCACCTGAATTCGGTGATGTATTACATAAAAATATTCAATGATGTTTGATTGAAATTCTTTTTTCTTTAATGACTTCAATTTTTTTGTTGCTAATTCATTCGGGGGAAAAAAATCAATCCAATGTGAGATTAATATTTCAACTTGTTACTTTATTTCTCTTATTTTTTTTTCGCGCAATCTGTTCTTTCGAGTTCGGAATCGGAATTATATTACGAGTAACAATGCATTACGTTCCGAGCAAATTTTTTTCCTTGTTTTTCAAGGATCACTTGAAAACTTTCATTTCCCTTGGCGTTGCAATTTCTCACCATTTTCTCTTTCAGTACCCGTTAAATCCGTAGCGATAAAAAGATGAATGAAATTCTCTTTTCATCTTTGAAGATGCCTTTTTTGTTTTCTTTTATCGAGTCTGATGAGAAGCAGGCTTTTTTTCTTTTATCTTTTTACAAGTAATTTTTCTCCGGGGTATAATTTTGACGATGAGAGAATTATTACCTAGAATAAAAGATGAATCAAAGAAATCAAGAAAAATATAGTTTAATCATTTCTTCGATATAATACCTTTGACTACAAGAGACAAAAAAAAATCGCACCTACTTTTATCAGAGTTCTTACAAACTATTTTATTTCTACGCGGAAAAAAAATAACTAAAATAAAGCGAGTAGGTAAAAAAAAAAAACATTTTTCAAGCAAGAGAGATTAAATGCTAGGATTCTAATTATTGATTTTTTATAGAAATATAAATTTTTTCTTACTTCGTGTATGTTTAACAGCTCAGTTTTAATTAACAGAATATTTTGACATCAGGAGCTAATTTTTGTATTATTAGACCTTTTATTAAAAAAAAAAAAAACACTTTTTTTTATTATTTTATTACTTTATTTTATGGTGTAGTAGCTCATTGAGGGACTACCTAATTATGGAACAGAAAATATATAAAATATAACAGATATAAATGAGAATTTCTATATCTCTAATTAATATTTATCCATCTGAAGATCGATGCCGATTTAACTTCTTTTTAACTTTTTGTGTGTGAAGCATGTTCCTTAAGAAAAAAAAAACTTTTTTTTCCTATATTTCTACATAATAATATGTCAATTTATAACGAAATTTTGAAAAATTGATGGGCTCCCATAAAATCATTCTATTACAGTGTGCTTAGGAATATTCTTGTATTATTGTTATGAAGAGCATAAATTTTGCAAAGAGTCACACACACATTTCTTTCAGTATAAATTTTGAAATAGAAATAGCAGCCAATTATCTTACTATTTATAATTTGAGTTATATGTAGTTGCATAATTTAATTTAATCTATAAATTATATACTTAAAAAACTGTATTTGAAAAAAAAATTAAAAAAAAGATTTTATCTAAAAATTTGAATAAGTTTTTTTCAGAAATTACAAATTATTTTCATTCCACTATCAATCCAAGCAATTTAAATTCTTTTGTCGTTGCTTTTAAAATATGTTATGCTGGTACTATAAATTAATCATAGTAAAATAAGAAGTGGAAATAAAAATTCTGATCAATTTATATTACCATTAAAAGTTTGCTTGATTTCCATTTAAGCTAGTTTTACATACTTGAATCAGCGATTTATACGTATATTGAGGTCAGGTTTGTAATATATTCTTCATAAATATTGCGTGATTGAATTGATCAGTAGTAGGAATTTGAATATCCAATAATGTTTGCTTATTATGAACTCCCTGGCTGTGTAGATATAAGTGGAGCTTGATTCTGAATTTACTTATTTTATTGATGTTTATTTTGTGAAGAGAACTTTTTTTTCTTTAAAAGAAGATAATGAATATTTTATACCAAACTTAATTGACTAATATTGGAATAATAATTCAAATTACAATTATTCTTCATTGATAAAAATCTAATCAAAAGAAAAAAAAAACGCTTCTCAATTTTTATACATGGTGATAGCTTATGTAATATTCAAGATAAGAGAATATTCTAAAATTTCTAGTTCAAACCTTTTGAGAATTTTGTGCTAAAAGTCATAGCTATATGCTTAAAAACATTCTTTCGTCAAAGTTTTGTGTAAATTTATTGTTTTTATACTTATTTTCTACAGAGAAGTTTTTTAAAATATATTACTTCATGAATTGCAATATCAGCACTCTGTTCTCATTGGGTGAAAAAATAGAAACTTGAAAGAAAAAAGTTAACAACTAATATAATTGTACAAATAATCAATAATAAATCGTGTCCCTACCCTATTTTTGCTTTATCATCAACAGCCGCGGATAAAAGAATGCCTCAATTTGTTTGTTCCATTTGCTACATCTACTTCCATTAGACAATCGCATTGCTTATGTCAAACTATTGGACATTTAAATGGAGAAAGAGCCTTTTCTCATTGAAAATTCATTAACTTTTTGTTGATTTTGATTAAATTTTCATATTCCTTTAAATTGATATTTTTTTATTTAATTATACCTCTTTATAATCAATTTTTATTTAATTAATTTTCATTGGATAAATTTTTATATGATAAGTGCAAATTAAATTAATTTTTATTTAATAAAGCCATCCAATTCAGATCAGTCGTATTGTAGTAGTAGATCAATAATATTTCTAAAAAAGATTTTAAAATAATTTTTATATTAAATCATATTCGTATATATTAAGAAAACTGTAACAGAAATAATGTTTTATGAAAGTGGTTTTATGGACATAGATTCTTCACTCTTTACTTATTATCAGGTAAGCACAAAAGCATCTTTTATAATTTATTACATTGCAAAATATTAGCTCTTTTTTAATTCCAAAGTGATAGTGCTATTCGGAAAAAAAAGGGATAAAAATATATAAATGTTATATTATTGCAATTGTCTTCCATTCCATAGAACTATTTCTCAATTTCTATCAATAAAAGTTCCTAGATTATTCAGAACACATGGGTCTGACTTAAGGATTTATTACAGAAAACTACAACAAATAATTTTTAATAAGAATGTATGGCGATGCTTTTGAGACAAGTTGAGTATCAAAAAGGAGATATAGATTTAAAAAGAAACAGACTGTTCACATGAAAAAAATCGTTGACAAGGGCTTCTTTACAGCAATGTTTTCAGAAACTGCTCGAAATTGCATCTACCAACGATACATGCTTACTTACCTGCAATATATGATTGGCAGAGTCGATGGAATGATAGGCAGAACAATAACCTTCACTATAATATCAATTGCGACAATAATTGAACGTGAAATATATAGCATTTTTGAAACTGTACGCCATATATATTACAACTGGCGGAAAAAGTTAAGCAATTATTATAAATATTACTGGGGGAAAGAAGTTGTCAACGATTTTGTAAGAAAACAGTTTTTAATGTTTTCATGTCTATTTCTTAAGTTTCATGTCTTTCTTGAGTTTGTGTGTTATGCGTCACTTATCCCCATACATTTCTAAAAAAAATTTTGTTATGGTGTGCTGTACTAATCCTTAAGAACTGTATCCTATGGGTACTAAATCACCGAACAAAGTGCTTTTTAAATTACTTAATGTTCCAGAGCAGTGGTGTAAATCTATTCAACAGTAATGTATGAGAGGATGTTGTAAAGTTTTAATTATTACTAAGAAATAACCGAGATATCTGGATAAAATATATTCTGCAGATTAATTGAACTGCATGTACATAGAGTTGTAAATTACAGTTATTAATGTTGATTTATTTGATATCCAGAAGCAGTATATTGAAGATACCAGTAGTATCGTAAAATTTTAATTATTATTAAAATTGAATCGAGATAGAAACTGAATTTTTAATTACTGTTCTTGAGACTTCTCTGCATAATAACAATTCAGAACTATACATAGTTCTTCCTGCTTTTCTTGACCTTTTCGATGAACGCCATAGAAGAACTTAGCAATTTTTTATAACTGCATCTTCTCTTTACTACCGGTTACTTCAACTTATGGCTTCTTAAAACCAAGCGAATCAACTTTAATAACTGTAATTTACAACATTATGTACATAAGTATCGATTAATAGTAAGCTAATTTTTTTTCTAGATACTTAGGTTATTTCTTAGTAATAATTAAAACCTTACGAATACCCCTCGTACTTTCATAAGTCAATCCAATCGATTTTAAAAATAAAATAATATTTTAATCATATATATATATATATATTCAATTAATGATACTTTCAAATAAAATAATGAAGAAAACATGTGAAAAAAATTGTATCATTCCCTGTAAAAGTTTTTTACGAGATGTGTGCTTCGCTTAAGCAATTCGAAACGTCTCAGGAGGGTTCCCATGTAAATTATCCTCCATACAAGCGATACTCCTTTGAAAAATAGTCGTTGTTATTTCGGTAATTTTACGTGCCTAAAAAAATGAATAATTCATCGGATTCTAAGTGTTTTGCTATTGTAAAGATGATCGAAACCTGAATAAAACAAATGGAAATCAGCTGGAAATGATGGATCAATGAACGTAATTTTCTGTTGAGTTAGTTCTTTTCTTCTTTTCTTTTTTTTTTTTTTTCTGTCGTTGCACTCACTTTTTGGTGTTTGTTGCTTAACTCGGCAGAAAAGGAGATAAATCTTGTTAGGATCAATAAATGAATTACACATTCACAAACACCAACCAAAAATAGAATTTAGCTGGTTAAGTAAGGGACGAAAAAATAAGTAAAAGTTTGGCTGCGAAATAATTAGTGTTTTATTGATTACGTGTTACGCTGAATAATAATTACGTCGAAGGATGTAATTTTGAGCTCATATTTAGAAGCGTTATTAAGTTCTTTGAGCATCGGTCGACAACTGATGCTTGAACCATTTATCAAATTGACCAGCAAAATGACTTAATTTTTTTATAAGATTCTCGAGCAATGCTAAGTAAACAAAAATATTTTTCGTGCTTTTAGGATTTAATTGGAGTTCATAGAGAAAAATTAGAACATTTTAGGCAAGTAAAGCTTATTGCTTCAGAAATGACTCTATTCTTGTAAATACATTAGAGCATAAGTTTGTTTTAGATGGAAAACTCAGAGTTAATTTCATTTGCCTTGAATTTCTAGACCAGTTTATTAATTGTAACATTAAACTGTTGAAACGTTTTAATCAAAAACATTTTAGGATCTGAAAAATCTACATTTAATATCTTTTTTTATTTATTTCATAAATGCAGATGCCTCTATAATTGTCAAATCTTTTTTCAGAATATATTTAAAAACAAAACTTAAATAGATATTTAAAAACTTCTTATTATTTATTATTATTTAGTTTATTTTTAGGACCTAGAAGTCAATAAAGGCATCCGATTCTGTTGAAAACTGATATTTTCACTAAATATCGAAATTTGTTTTATGATTTTGAGAAAATAATTGAAGTTCTAGCTTTATACTGTATTTTGGCGTTAGAATTAATAGAAATTAAGTATCAAAATTTGATTCTAGATAATATGTGTACGTAGTAACAGTAAACATTAACATTCTTTAAGTACTTTTGTAAAAAAAAAATAAGTAAATCTTTGAAAAGCGTACCTCAAAAACCTACTTTTGCAATTTTGTAAAATTTGATATAATTGTTTTATATTATTTTTGAAGACTCCTGCGTCAATGCTTTTAAAAAGTATGTATTACTTTAAGATTTAATTGTCAAAAAAAAAATTTTTAACGAAACCCCCTCAGTTGTCACTTAGATATTTGCATGTATATTTAGAGCATGAAACTCCTCACAAATTCTCGAAAATCTTTTATTTGAATCTTATTAATTAACTCAGATTCTTACATTGCTTGTCAAAGATTCGACCTGCATGTATTCCTAGATCTTCTAAAACCCCTAATAACTAATGTCGTCAGTGTTCATGATACCGAAACAAAATCAAAGAAGTGTTTTCCTCATGTGTTAAACTCATATGTGTAAAATGTCACGACAACAGTATATTAAACAATTTTGTTTCACATCATGTGTTAAAATTACATAGAGAAATAACTGCTCAATAAGAATACATTTCTTTTTTTTTTTTTTTTTCGAAACTCAGGCATTTTATTTTATGCAATTCAAAATTTTACTTTGAAAAATGTTACATATGCTTGAAATTGTTAAAGGTAACATTTTAACTTTTTAAAATTATATTAACGTTAAAAACCAAATATTTACTCTCCATTTCTTATTAAAGTCAAAATGACCGTTAACAATCGTTCTAGGTAGTTCAAAATGTTAATCGTTTTATAGTTTTAAAATACGTATTTATAAAACGATTCGTGAGTGAGTGAGTGCAAATACTAAACAGTTATTGCACGGCTGTTTTTCTTTTCAGAAATGTCTTTTCAAACGTAATATAATATATTAAATAATATTTGTATAATTAAAACATTTTTTTAATTAGCTTCAAACAAACCCAAGGCCAAAATAAGGTTTCCAACATTTATACATACCTAAAAAAATATTTCAGAACAAGCTATTTGGAATTGCCGCTTAAACACACGAAAGTATATATAGGTTTTTTAAAAAAAAAATCTTCTTATCTAGATTAAAGTGCAATAAATCACTCTGCATGCACTTCCAGTGTTTCTAAGTACTGAAGTATTTTATAAATGTGGGTAGTTTATTGTAAAAATAATGGATTAAAAAATGTTCCAAAACAATGATCACTTCCAAACATTTTTAACTTGGATTTAGTGCAACTACTCAAACTGTGGGGAGTGCCCTCCAAGAGGGCGTGAAATGACAAAAGAAGAGAGTTTTTTCTTCGTAATATAAAATATAATAGATAGAAAAAAATATTAGGGTACCAAAAAATCACTGGAAAGGAAGTTTTAGTTAAAACAAATATACAAAAGGGGCTGCCAAATCTAGAAGATTAAAACCATTGCTTTAGTGGGAAAAAAAAATCTTTTTTTTTCTTTTCTTTTTTTTTTTTTTTTTTTTTTTTTTACCAAAATGCTTCTATCGCATTGTTTAACAAAGTGTAGTTTGGAGCAGTTCAGTTGATTGAAAGTACTAAGATGGAGAGCTAGTAACTTTCCCTGTTAAATGCTTCTCTCTTCTTTTCGAAATAAACTGCATGTTTTTCTTTCTCTTTTACTTTTATTTCTGCTTTAAAGTATTGTTTGTATTCATGCAATTACTCTTTTGCTTTGTTTAATAGATGAAAAGCAATTTAAAAGTTAATAATCTATTTTTACGGAAGACCTCATTTTGAAGGGTCTTTCCCTTCTATTAGAAAACGAAAACACAAATAAGAAATAAGTACCAATTTAAAATGCTGTCTTTGGAAAATATTAGTAATCACTATCAGGTTCGTGTCTGAAATTAAATTTTAACTCACGCAAGTGGTGGATTTTAAAATTTTTAGACCAAACTCCAGACAAATGTGTTGTTTACATGCCGGTAATAGCTAAATTTCTCTCGAATTCAAGACAATTCCAGCCGCTTGTACTAAAGATAATTTATTGAATTTACCACTTTTGGATAATTAATTTATTTCAGTACCATTTTTTTAAATGAAATGCTTATAGTTGTTTCATTCGTAAAGATTAATCCAAATAATTTATTCAAAACTTTAGTTGAAGTTTCAACATGAAATTGTTTACTTTCCCTTTACTTTAGAAATTTCCTTTCAAAACCCTTTCTAATTAATGAGAGGAAAATGTTAAAATCTTTACCAACGTGTATTTCACTTATATTATTAAATTAAATTTTAAAAAAAATTCTTACTGTGAAATCAAACATTTCCATATAGTTTTTTTTTTCTCCATACGATATCTTACCCGAATAAAAATAGAAATGTTTGGAATTTATTTTGAGCTATAAACGAGATGAAATATTTATTTTGAAAAGGATTAATAATTTATATATATATATATATATATATATATATATATATATATATATAATATGTTTAATAAGAAAGATGTGTTTTTTTAAGTCGAGGATTATTTTGCTTAATTTAGGATGTAATTTAAAGCCTTCAGCTTCCTCAATATTCTTAATTAAATATTGCACCTTTTATTCCCAAAACTAAAAACAAAGAAATGAGCCCTATATTGCGTGCAATCAAAATTACTTTTATATTCATTTCTTTGTATGTGTTTTTCAAAAATTGTTTGACAATTTAAAAGATTTGGAAAAAATAAAACACATTTTCTTTATACATACTTTATGCTTTATATATATTTCATTTTATGCTTTTGTTTTTTACTCTAGTATTTCAATAATTCATAAAGAGCTTGTACCTAAATTATAATTTAATAATTAAATATATAGTGTCTGAAGAAAGGAATTTTTCTGCATGAAATATTTATAGCTTTTCGTCTCTATTTGTATTAAGGAATAATTTATTTTTGGGTGATTTAACAGTTCTTTAAGTCCTTCAAACCCTTCATTAAGGACATTCTAAAAGAATGAAAAATTAGCGCATATAAATGTATTATTATTTTTTTCTGAAACTACTGAGAAGCTTATAAATTCAAACGTAAGGCTTAAACATTATGAGTGTATAATAAAATATTTATAATTATTTCATTTAGTGTATAAAAGAAGAATTTATATTTCATTAGAAAAATATGTTTTGTGTTATATAGAGAGGAAACTTTAATATGAACTGGAATGATTTTTTTTATATTTTAAATACAAAGTTTTCATCTGGGATAAAATCTGTGTTAAAAACTTTAACAATCTAAAAGTATTTATTCAATTAAAATTGGGTAAAACACCTTACAAATTAAATAGAAGTATAGTAAAATTTTTCAAATTACCATCGAATAATTTGAAGTAATAGTTAAATTCCTATTTTTCTACAAATACTAAATCTTAGAAGATTTCGAATACGGATTTCAAGTTGTAATTTAAAAGTTTCATTAGAAATTAAGAACCGTAGATGCACAAAGAATAGTAAAAGCTTTTAAATAAGTATTTCCCGTTAGACTAAGAATACGGGTAAGAAGATTAATCAATGAATTATAATAGTTATTTTTCTTCTTTTACAGCTCTGATAAAATAATGACAGTTTTAAAAAACATGTAATTTATATATCAAAAATATAGATAACTTAAACGTCTAATTATAGGTTACAGAAAGCAAAATAATAGAAGAAGTTTTAATAAATATAATATAATAATTAAAAAGTAAGTCAGACAAAATTTAATCAACATTGACGTAGCCATTTGTTTTCTAAATATACCCTAATTTTGTTTTTACACAAACATTTTTTACACGATTTTGATTTAACACGAATTAGAAGGGAAGGAAATTAATTCTGTTTTTATACGACTTATTTAAATTTAACACGATCGATCCAAAGTCTTAGAGGAAAATTTTGCTTTAATTTTATTTTTATAACTGAGACATTGGAGACGAGGAATTCAAGGCGATTTCTATTAGTGCGTATTCCCCGAATTTAATAACTTCAATATAGAATTATGTCTGCATTTTGAGTTTGGTGTTCAGAGTAAAACTCTCTACGCCACTTGTTTTGATTTGACTGAAACACGTTTTAAACATATCAAAACTGATCTCAGAAAAAACTATTTAAGCAAATGGTTTCCCCTCAACACAAAGAACAGGCGTGTGAGCGAGAGGGAGCCAACTATTAAATATTTATTCATATTTTTATCTTATCTACGTTTTGATCACAAGCCCAATGATGGGTTGGACATACAGATTTATCAATTTTGCATAAAAGTCAATAAATGGTAAGTTACAAATTTAAAATTTCTGTTCTATTAATTATAACTGAAATATTTTTCGTTAGCCCTTGCATAATGGCACATAATTCACCTATAACAAAAACGAAATGGTATTGTATTATTTTTGCTGATTTCTTAAGACTAGATCTGTGACGCCCGCCCGACCCGGGCTTCATCTTGTGCCATCACTAGATTCAATTATTAAACACTACGACACAAATAATCAACGAGTCACCAGAACAATCTTTAAACAATTTATTAACATATATTTACTATGACAACAACTCCCTATGCTCTCCCAGGTAATATTTCTATTAGCCTCAAATTAACCCACCAATAGTAATCTAACAGACTCTTACCACTAATCCTTCCTCGACTGCAACTCAGACTCTGGATCAACTGTTGAGAACAACAGCAGTAAAGGAACGTCTTACAACAATCTTTAATCTAACCTTTTAATTCAATCAGCTTATCTATAGCTTCAGCTTCACTTCTCCTACAGCCTCTCTCTTTCAACCTTTCTACTTCTTCAGCCTCTCTTTCTACTTTCAATCGGAGTTTATATATTTCCTAACTCACCCACTTCACTTCATTTCTATCTGTTTTACATAATTACTA
The DNA here is from genome assembly GCA_019974015.1 of Nephila pilipes. Taxonomy (NCBI): domain Eukaryota; kingdom Metazoa; phylum Arthropoda; class Arachnida; order Araneae; family Nephilidae; genus Nephila; species Nephila pilipes. The sequence continues at coordinate 2,059,140 of BMAW01103087.1, forward strand.
TACGTATTCACGTTTCATTTTTGGTTGGGCAAAGGTTGTTTAGCAAAAGCAATCAATCTCAATAAAAAGTCCCCAAGGTTAGTGAAGAGAAACGGAGAATAGCCCAATGTCACAGAACTGATCTATTTTTCCATAGATACAATGTATTTTTTACACGAATTTCTTACATGTGTTCTTCGGGAACTTACCTATCGTGTAAAAATAGAATTAGATGTATATAATAAAATATAAATGATAAAGAACAAAATAAAATGCTATTCAAAAGAAAAGTTTTGCAAAAACTACTTTGTTCTGTGTAATGTATCAACTAATCCTAAAAATGAAATATTAAAAATTCCATATAGATATAAAAGTAATTTAAAATGCTGTGTCTGACTTCGGACCGATAGATGTGGATATAGATTATTTTTGTATCCAAACCACTCAGCAAATTACTTTATAAAAAATTGGTTCACACCATGAAACATAGGAACATAGATAGAAACAACGTATGTGTGTGCGTGAAAATAATATGAACATGAACAAGAATGAATAATAAAGTTTTTATGAAGTAAACTTTAAAATATACGAAGTGTATTGGCCATACCATTTATTGTTTCCTTTAATTTTAATATCGGAAAAGTTTACTATTGTCAATTTCTTAATATTTCATAGTTTGCTTTAATTCTTATATTTAATTGAGTAATTTAATAATAATTATTTTTAAAAAAAAGTGCACCTTGGGTGGCTAAGTTTGTTCTTTGTAAAACTTTGCATAGAACTTTTTTCTTCTTTATTTAAGTTGGATCAACCAATTATGATTTTTTTTCCCTAATTTATCAACATATCAATTTTTTTCCTTCAAGTTACGAGATATTTATTTTTATTCATATTTTTCATGTTATATTCCCTCCAAAACAGACAAATTTTTTATCCGTCTACTCAAAAACCTTTAATCCCTTTTTGCATTTTATATCCTGAAAGGTATCACTTGCATTCGATTTATTTCATCTTTCCATTGAATTGATTTCTGAAACCTATATAGTCATTTCATCCAAAAGATATTAGAAATTCCATATTATCTCGCGGGGAAAATCCAATCCTCTGTTATTTTTACAAAAAAAATCTTGGTGTTATGTTAAAATTACAAAACACAGCTCTAGAAATATAAAATAATTTTTAATTTGTATTAGAAAATTCAAATGTTTTATTTTTTATTTTGCATTCTAGATTTATTTCACATTTGTCTACAGAATTCACATATTTAAAAAAATGTTTATCTGAACACTTATAAATAAAAATTCATTATTTCACTCAATTTCTTTAGTTTTTAATTAATTTATGAAAAATTCACAAATGATACCTGATCATTTGATAATAAGCGTCTCTAAGGCTTCAGTGTCTTATGAAGAATTTCGAGCTATTTCATAATAACATTATTGGCAAAAATTATATGAAAAAAAGTAAATTTCATTAAACGCACAATCATGTAATAAATGTAAGAATACTAAATCTTCTCTAGATCCATTCACAATCTTTCTGCGCAATAATATCTCTGGATCTCTTTCTTTTTTGTGATCTCTAAATCTGATAAAATGCGGCACAGTATAGGTATAAAATCTGTAATATATCTGTTGTATCATCCAATTATCAGCATGTATGGTTTCTGCTGCCCTTTTCTTCATCTTCTCTTTACTTCTGAAGAAACAGAGAAATGTCTTGAGCGCAATGATTTGCAACTCTCCCAACAAAGACTTTTCCCAGTAACTTGTCCGAACTTGAAGTCTCCTTTTATCATGAACTTCTAAGCCTTTGAATTATTTGTCCATTTGTCCTGTAATGTTTAGGATATATATATATAATGATGCCAGGTGTTAGTTGCAGCTGCTTTCCTTTATCGATTCACACAAGTTTCGTTGACACCCGATAAATGAAAACCATTTTATATAATAATAATAAAAGATTCTAGCAATAGAATGAAACAGAAATAAATAAAAAGTGGACCGTAAAATAGATTTTCATCGAAAAAATTGACAAAGACAATTTCTTTTACTGCAAATAAAACATTCATTGACTTTGAACTTGATTGTCTCTTGTTTTGACGTTTTACTAAGACTATTAAGAGAGAGTTTGGTAAACAATGATTCACGCTAGTCACGCAACATTCGTGAACCATAATATTGAACGGTTTCGTTGGTGTATTCATCGCTATAAACTTTGTAGTGAGAATTTTAACTTTATTTAATTTCCTAAAAATGTTTCTATCATTAAATTGTTGCTATCTGATCTTATGATTAAATGAGATTGAAGAAGTGTGTAAGGTAATTATATATGTCGTAAGTTTAGAACACTGACATTATGTATTAAAACACAAAATATTAAATAGCAATTGTATTTTTCTAATTCTGACTTTTCTTTATTTCAGGATGTTTCAACTTACTGAGAACGAGAAAATACTTATTCTTTCCGTATGTATTGGCTTACTAGCCTTTACAATACTAGTTACAGTATGTGTAGTAGTCCCATCATGCTGGTTACATGTCTGCCTGAAGAAAATAGCAAGTAAGTATTTTTTTTCTATGTAAAATAATCATAATATACTTTTCAGTTGCTTATTATATGCTTCGAAATTTCTTTTCATCCATATGAAAAATCAGTCTCATAAATCACCACATATTTCATATATATTTTTTCTGCTGATTTATTATTTATGGGAAATTTTAAGTCAAAAAGGATTTTCGAGTAGTTACTATGATTAAATGTCATAATTTAATACGAAATAAAAAAAAATAATTACATTTGTAAATAATGTAGCTGACAAAAAGTTCTGCCTTAAGATTTGTGATTCAAATTAATCACAACGAAAATAGTAGTATGGTAGGACTTTTGCTTGTGAAATTTTACCTATAGGCTTGAAAGATAAATTTTAAAATCTTAAGCATAATTAATTCTTTGGATTATGAAATGTGAAGAATTATTTATTTTTTGGATTGTTAATACTCATGATGCTAAGAAACCTCCTCTAGAGGCTACTTTTATAAGACATGTCATTATATATAATTTAACTACAAAATTTTAAAGCAATTTCAATTAAGCTTTTATCAATTATCAAGCACTTTCATTGATTCTAATTAACGTTTGAAAGTAAAGCTTAATTTTAAGGTTACATGTAATTTTAGAAACGAAAGAGGCAATAAGAAATTCTCGAAAGACTCGAGAAGAAAGTTTATCGTCGAGACTTTGTTCAAATTCTTAAATGTAACATTTAAACCTCTGAGGATTTCTTTCACATCTGCGAGTTAAACACAGCAAATGCCAACAATGAAAAGTGATGTGGCATCGAAAGAATCAAAATGGAGGGTGTAATGAAGAATTAAAATGTCTTTGGAGACCAAAACGTCGTTCATAAAATCCTTGCAACACATTTATACGCTGCAGCTGACACATTTTGTGGATGCAGCTTTCCAGAAAATGTCTTTACGGCGAATGAAAATGGGGGCTTGACTTCAAATACCGAACAATTTACTTCCTGGTCAAATTAGATTGATTTTAGTTCCCTCTGGCTAACTCAGCCTTGACATCAGGAAGTCTTCAAGCAGATGGGATTTGGGAGGAAAGGAGTAATGGTGATGGTAAAATCCCTCAGGGTTCAAAACACCCATCAGCGAGACCTTCTTAAAACATTCTGGAAGGTATCTTGGAGAAGTATTTGTCAGTATTTATTTGCTTTCGATTCAGTGTATCTTGAGAAGTTTTCAATTCCAATATTTATTGTATTTCGAAACTTTATTTGTCAAATTCTGCCGAGGAAAATATTTTCAAAGTGGAATTTGTTTGAAAGTTAGGGAAAGGAAAGTACATAAAATGATATCGATTTGAGAATCATGCAATTCATATTGACTTATATAGATGACGTTAGAAATATTAAAACACATTACGAAATATTATTACGTTCTTAAAAATAGCATAAATAACTTTTCCATCTGAATTTTAGGAAACAATTAAAGTGAAATTGCTTCAGCTTATCTGTTCGAAAAAAAATACAATAATTACTTTCAATGTTTAGAGTTTTGGGGATTTATTCTGAGCACAATTTATATTTATGGAGCAAATATAGCCCAAATAATTACTGAAAATTGTTTTATCTGTTACAAAATTCCGGAATTTCCGTCATCTTCCTTCCTTTACCTCAGAAAGTCGCATCATTTTCTGCTGGATATCCTGTTATCTTCGAACAAATCACTTATGAAATCTCAGCAATAAAATTATTTTCGTTATAATTAAAAGAAAAGCTTAGAAATGATTTTCCAGAACTTTATTCTAAATATTTTTATCCTCTTGAATATGCGTAAGTTCCAATAGTAAATTGAGGTTAATTTTTTTTTTTTAAAAAAAATGCATTTTGCATAGAAATCCAAAGCATTCAAAATAACACATCAATTTTTATACGCTCTGTGGCTTTTATTTTTATAACATCGCTTAATGTGATTTCATTCTGTTCGAACAATTCTTTTTTTGTCCAGACATCTTTCGTTCATTTCCCGCCGTTGGTTCATGCAAAAATGTAATAACTGGAGGGAATTGAATATTTTTGTTTTGATATATAACATTATGTCGTCGATAGGAGAGATTAGATGATATCAATCCTAGAGTAAGAGATATATTAAAACGTTTAATTTTGTAGATGATAATTAATTGAGATACATATTGAGTCTGAATTTAGTTCAATCATTAGTTCACAAACCTATTCGGGCTGAAATTGCTTATCATATCTCTTTTGTTTACTTGATAAATGGTTCGTGTGGTAGAGGTTTACCTTATTTATGTCTCTCAAGCTGAGAGTTTGTTGAAGATTATCAAACAAACAGCCGTACTCATTAATATCACACACAATATGTGAAAGTTATTCGTTATAAAATATTTAACTATTTAATAAATATGAATTTCTTATTTCTAAATTAAAATAAATGATTTTTCACCTATGATATGCTTTTGTAAGGTACTACGAATATGCTTATTATTTTTATATTCATAACTAGATATACTGAAATAATAACACTTAGATGGGTAGATATTTATAAAAATTAAATAATTACACAGCTTAAAAAAAGTATGTTAGAGACATTTTTAAGGAACTCGAAAAACAATCGATTTAAAAATAATACATTTAATATTAGAAATATTATTTCTATGAAGAAGAGTTCGTTTGATTAATTTCTCGTTCATTGTGAGGCACATTAATAATAGTTAAGAATGAATTCGAATCCTTTTCTAACGTAAATTGTTTTCAAAAGTTAATATTGGAGTCATTCAAAACTTCATCACAATTTTGAACCTAGATTTTTACAATACATTTCATAATAAAATTACTAACTTTCGGCCTTCATACTTTATACTTTTCATACAATCTTAAAAGTGTGAGAAATTATTTTACAATGTTTATCATTATAATTTAAATAAGCATTTATGAGGAAAAGAGTGGGTTTGTTTCAATATAGATATCATATATGTAAAACTAATAAATTCAATTGTGCGTCAAATAGACGCATTTTTTCATATCTTTCTGATATTTGTGAAAAATTATCACATAAAGAAGCAAACATCATTCCATTTTTTTCTCGAATTTCTTCAGATATTCAAGTAAAAAATTAACAAAAATTTGTTTTCGGAAATATGTATCAATTGTTATCATAAGACTTTCTATATTCAGTTAAAAATGTTAGTTTAAAATTAAGTAAAAAATATGGAGAATTTCGGCATGTATAAAGATCTACGGTCTCTTATTCTACGAAATTCTATAATCCATTAAACCACTTTTGTTCCTGTTTTCGTTTATTTACCTTACGGATTTTAAAGCTTTGTTTAGACGTCAGAAAACAAGGTCGTATTTTTTCGCTTCTCTGCGGAAAAGAGTACTGATAAGATAACTGAAGCTTCCGCCGTCCCAATTTCCCTACAAGTTTATTCTACGAATAAAATATTTTCCGTAATAAACAGAATTGGCAATAGAGTCTAAAGATTTAACATGTACTCAAGTATTTTCAGCTTCATCTGTATTATTCTTATTGAATTACGCATTTTATTTGCCGTACAGTAGTCCTTTTATAATATTTATATGAAATATTAAAAATTATAATTTATGTTATTTTGAACAGCACCAGAAATTAAAATAAGAAATTTGCGAAATTTTCCTCAAAACGATTTTACATCCCCCATATATATATATACGTGTGTGTGTGTGTGTGTGTGTGTGTGTGTGTGCACTAAAGTCGGTTCAAGACTATTCCAGTTAAGGCAAAAATCTTTATTTTTATTCTTCCTAATATTATCAATGTTGTTCACTGCCACTACCCTCATTCCATGATCCTTACACTGCTCCATAGTTTTCTCTGCCTCAGGTCAACAGTGCTGGGAGTCATTTTCTGAAAGCGTGGTTTACAATCATCCGCTTTTCTTTACAATTCTGTTTCTGGTCTCGTTCATTAGCGTTGCTGATTTCTTATGAAGTCAAGCACAGGATGGGTCTAAAGTGGATTGTTCCTACACATGGCGTCTAACCTTGTCCAAAACATAGCACAAAACAATGTAGTATGGATAGGGCATTGCCTGATGAAGAATCTAGAAACTTTCACAATTCATCAAAACTGTCCAGATTCTTTGTCTGTCCCGTAAGCACAGAAATGCGCCCAGACCTCAATCGACGGTCTCTTCCAGTTGAAAACACATTTTCACTCAAGTGTTTTTCACTTTCTCCTTTGACAGCACAGTCAGGTCAGTTCTGCAGTTCCATCGTCTTTCATTCTCACTTTCAAATATTCAAATTATCTAAAGTCTTTATGGTGGTATTATTCATCATCCACATAGTTTTCTTGTAAAAGTGTTTTGTACAGAAATTCCAAATTTCAGAAAATTCAATCAACTTACCAAAACACTTCATTTTTGGATGAACAAGATCAGCTGGACTAACACAAATGAAGATATGGACAAAATCTCGTTCACATTCTCTGAGGCAGGGTATTGAATGTATACAAAGACTTGGCCATGTCACTTGGAACGATCATGACCACACAATTTATTGTATATTTAACATTACGTTCTCAAATAGTTCCTGCTTGTCCTTTTCAAAAATCAGGACTTGCTTAAAGCCCCACCAGGACTTGGATAAATTATGCAAAATCTGAACATCCCTTTATAAGAACTGGGACGATCTGGTCCTTTAATATATTGCTATTTCTCTAGCATTATATTCATCAAATAAATAATTTGAAATCAATCAACATAGATCCATTTTATAGTTACAGTTTATTTTCGTTCATACCTTTGATTCAAGTATTCATTTCATCTGTTTTACTGAGTCAGTTTTATTCATTTTTGCGTTATTTTTATTATCATCGTAACTATTGATCTATTTTCCACCAAAGATAATACACAAAAATCATAGGTATTAGCAGAATCTGAATTATTTCGATTTAAATATTCACTTTTAACCGTATTTATAGTCGTCAGTTTGTAATCGGAATGCTCAATTTTCTTCTTCTTTGAAATCTTTTGTATGTCTTTGTTGAAAATAAATTGGTTTTGCCATATGTGTACCAACGTTCTTTGTGTGTGTGTGGTATTATTATTGTGTGTGTGTGGTGTGTGTATTTTGTGTGCGTGTGTGTGTGTGTGGTGTGGCCTTGACGTGTGTAGTATTATTGTTTCTTCATTTAGAGGAATGTCTGATATTTATTTACATAGACAATTATGAGGAAAGAGTCTACCTAAGAATTGCTAAATATCATTGACTACATACCCCTGATTTGTGAGGGTGTCTTCTTGGAATAGTGCAGATTATTAATTAATAACTTGAGTTACCAGGCAACATTTCAAAAACCTATTAGAAAATTATTTAAAAATATGCAAATAAGATTCATAATGTGCTGGTCTGTCTATAAATTTAATATAATAGTGCGCCTGTCTTACGGATGTAAGTGCCATAAGTGACGATTGCCCTAGTCAAGAACAAGCATCATTTAACATCGGAATCTCTTTCTCAGTGTCCTATACCAAATATGAACTATTGAACAGCCTTTGATATTATAAACATTCATGACTTATTAAATATTATAAATAAACGATTTCCTATCTATGGCAAGAATACATTCTTAAATAAATATACGTTTGTCTATATTCATTTCAAAGAACAGTTTCTTCAAAATTATCTTCTATCTGTATTGAACCAAGCTGTATGAAATAGTAGATTACTAATTTCACTTTGCAATTCACCTTTTAAGAAATCTAGGAATGCCCATTCGATTTTAACTTTAAAAATTCTATTAATTTAAAATTTAATTTTGGATATTCGATACTCACTGCTATTTAGAACATTTGTGGGAAATTTACTTATTTAAGGAGTTTAGATTGATCGCAAGAGATAACTACCTTTAAATCATAAGTTCTATTTCGAGGTTCTAAAATGTGCATTAGCTTTAGCAAGGAACAATCAGCGTAAATGAATCCATAATTTATCTGACGGAATAAATATATTATATGAAAATTTTAATTACTGTTTTAATTTTTATGATTTAACTCCATTTACAAAAGTTGAAGGTGAAATTTCCTTGAAAATATTTTCCCTTTCTTTTTCCATATTTATTCATAAAAATGCATTTGAAATCTCAATGGAACTTATGATTTAAAGGTGGTTATTCTTGGACAACTACAAACTCCCATCAGATTAACTCACCTGTCATGTGTAGAATATCAGTATCCAAATTAAAATTTTAAATTCAATTTTTAAAATTAAATGGTGGGTATCTTAGTTCATAAAGGTAATTACAAGTGAAATTAAGTACTACTATTTCACTGATTGGCTACAGATAGAAGTTTCAGTAATTTTGACGTGTTCTTGATGAAGGATAGATGCTTGTGATATTTGTTAGAATGTGCGTTCTTTTGCCATTATAAAGGAACAGTTACTTTATAATATTTACAATTATTAATGCATACAACTCCAATATTTCAAGCAGCTCATGATTCATTTTGGTACGCGGACGAAAGTCTGATACAGAGCAGTTTGATCGCCCATTTAGCAATCGTCAGCCTATCGGTGACAAGCGAAAATGTAATATAAATCTTGACCTTTGTGATCAGCAGAATCTTACTGCAATATTTTTAAATAGCATAACATGTAATACGTTTTGAAATAAAGTAACAGGTAATTATCCATATTCTGCAAAATTTTAAACCGTCAGTGTCGATATTACATAGGTGACTTTCCTCATCTTTAAATTCTACAAATAACTAGACATCTGAAATTAAAGAATAAATTACACACAAAACGTTGTGGACACAGATTTTGGAATAGAAAAGGTGGTGTCTGATTATTTGACAAGTATTGATAGATTCTGAAATACAGTTTAAAGGAATAAAATCAAGAAATACCTGATTCTCAATAATTTGCAATTTGTGTATACCCATTCTTGGCAGATCAATGGTGATAAAGAAAAATAACGTAAAATGAAAATGGCTAAAAACTGATCGTGATTAGTAAACAGATATGAAAGTAGTCTTAATAAGGTATGAACAGAAAATGGTCAATTAAGTGACGGATCATACATTTTGGTTACAAGAATATTTATTTTATTGAATGTATGAAATAATTTCAAAGTATATTCATAGTGACGTCCCAATTTTAGCCAGGACAGTCAGATTTTAACAATTTATCCGCGTCAGGGCTTTAGTGATTTTAGAAGAATATGGTGAAACAAGGGGCAGCAGGCATTCAGGAATATACCGGTTTTATTTAAACGTGTCAAGATCAGCGGCATGGAATCTTGTGTTGTCTGTTCCCTTCCTGCCACTCCATTAAATGTGAACCTTTATTTGTCCATGGTCATTTGCTTGAACCAGCCATCAATTTCATCCAAAAATTTAAATACTTTAAAGGATGATTTGAATTTCTTCTAATTTGGAAATTTCTGTACAAACCACATTCTGCTGAAAACTATCTTGTGATGTCATTTATCCTCCTTAAAACTTTAGAGTGACAAGTGTTCAAAGTGGTGAAAAGGTGTTGTGCGAACGACGACTCATTTACGTCAGGAGGCAACAGAAAATGTCTTTCATCAGAACCAAATCGATTGATACGCAGTTCTGAAATATGGGAATAGACAAAGAATCTGTTTGGCAGTTTTGGGCAATTAGAAAAGCTAGATTCTTCATTGAGACGGCCCCATCCATTCTACATTGTTTAAAGGCGTTTTGGACAAATTGTTTAGATCATTGTGTAGAACAATTCATCGACGCCGCCACTGTGACTTTTCAATAATTAAGTCAGCACCGAAGGCGAAATTAGAAAGTTCAGACAATAAAGAAAAACGATGAATACCATAAACACTGAAAATGACTGGCTGTGACCTATAAGAAAATCGTATAGACAGGATCATGGAATGAGGTAGTGTGAAAGAGACAATGTGAGGTAAAAATAAGGTGCAGTTTAATCAGGTTCTTTTAATCGGGATTTTGTTCTTTTACACACACACTACTATTTTACACAAATATATATGGGATGTAAATCATTGAAATTCGCAGAATT